>QKWP01001570.1:105288-124374 GCA_003550325.1 Gigaspora rosea
AATATACCTATGGAATTCAAACTAGATGAAGGAAGCACTAATACAATTATGGGCATAAACCATGCAAAAGCACTAGGAATGCATAATATAATAGAAAAACCAGCAACTGCAGAAGCAGTTGGAAGCAACGTACAAATACTAGGCAAAATGCTAGTAAATCTCAAAATCAATGAATATTTTACACCAAATGTAAAAATGGAAGTACTAAAAAACCAATCTAAATATATTCTCCTTAGCAACAAAACACAATCAGAACTCGGTATCACTAAAGACTTTAAAAACCAAATCATCAAAATCAATAAAAAACCTGTGTTAAACCAAAGAACCTTAAATAGTCGAGCAAACGGTTACGACAACTCATTCTATAGGACTGGAGAGCATTATAACCTTTCTGGTTATGAAGGAATCCACGGACTGAATGAGCCCATTTCTTACTGATCTGTCTCTGAGCCTCATTATGGTTATCAGAGCAAACAAGAGGAAAAGGTGCCCAACGTTATGAAAACAACTAAACGACCACAATACCAAGAGGAAAAGGGCAATATTTTGTATAAACGACAGGACGTCACAAAATATTTACCCTTCGACCCCACACTAGCCAAATATTTTAAAGAACCTTCTCTGGGAAAGAATCAAAATACTTCCTGTTTGAATTATAAACAAAAAGAACTAAACCAAAACAATAAATTTACTGAACCAAAACAAGAACCATATAAACATTTCAGTCAGGCTCACATTAACAATGAGGCACTACGCATATTCTATAAACAATGCATGAAGAATAAACAATGAAAGAAACAAATAGGCCTTACATGTAATGGAACCTGGCATGAAATTGTTGAAGCAGTTATCCAAACAGGCAGCAACCTGATCCAAACATTCTTACAATATAAAGAACCATATCAAAAGGAAAATGATATGATGCCCAAATGGATTGCATTACATACAGGAAATGCCGATGTGCAAAATGATATTAGAATTATTGAAGGTAACAAATTAGCACAACTAGAAATAGTTATACACGCATCAATGAGATTATCTATAAGTGATAAACTCATACAGTCAAATGGTAAAATAAATTGGAAAACAGAAAGTATTTCAGAAGAAATACAAAGAGCATATAACATAGGATCCAAATATTATGTATTACATATTGGAACATCCAAAGATAGAAATAAGGATGAAGTTAAACAAAACCTCGAGGAAATACTTAAAAGAAAAAAGAACACTGACATAATAAAACTATTAGAAAACTCAGCATCTAGTAAATGTTATGGTGCAACTATCCAAGAATTGGATGAAATACGGAGTAGTATACGGAACAAATTCTGATACAAGAAAGATTATCAAAACAATAATAATCCGATGGACAGATTGAAAATATGTTTTGATACTCAACACTATTTTGTAGCAGGAGTTGGAAAAACTCTAGAAGAATATGAAGAAGTACTTCGCAAATATGGAAATGAAATCAAGTTGTTCCACTTAAATAATGTGACAAAACAATGCACATTAAGAGACGGCCGCACGATTAAACCAACAATATTCGGAAGTGGACAAGATGTGCACGCACATATAATGTATGGACAATTACCACAAAGGATATTTGAAACAATAGTAAAGTATGCTAGTAAAGCAGTAGTCGAAACACCAAGAAAAACAGAATTTGACTTAAAAGAACAAGTCAATGAAATAAAAATATTAAGATATTACGCTAGCGATATGATAACATCGGACAGAGAACTAGACAAAACATTACAACAAAGGTTAAAAGACCTAGATAAATGGGATCCAACGAAAGGAATGAAATATATGCTTACACCACAAGATATCATTATAAATGAAGAAACACCAGTAACTGGACCAGTAGGATTCACAGAATCAGTAGCCTACTTAACAGAAACAATGGAAAGACTTACATTAGAAAACCAAAAAAAATATCACGACAAGAAACGTGATAAAGAAGCTAAACAGATGCAAACTGAAAAACTTGGACAAATGCAATACCGAATTAATCAACTATCTAATAAAATAGCAGATAAAGTAAATAAAACACCTCCGAGAACACCAAAAACACCTAAAACACCTACTTTAGGAGGCATGATGAATAGCATCAAAAGGAATACAGAAGAAATAAAAGCAGAAATTGAAAATAATCAGTCAGAAGAATTTCTGCGAGATATCCAAGATCTGGCAAGAGATCTTACAGATATCGAAATGAGATTCGATAATATAAATAATATGACAGCTGGAGAAGCTAAAAGATTTGTGGACACTATAAAAGAAATTAAAACAGTACCACAAGAAATATATAATGATCCAAGTATAACAGATAAGCAACGAGTTTACAAGTTTATAAACTATTGGAATGACCAAAACGAAGAAAGTAAAACTTATTACAAAACTGAAATTGAAGAACAAGAAAGAAAATATCGAGGGAAAGCTAAAGAAACACTCGATACATCAACAGAAGAATTTAAAAAGAAAACGCGACCTGAAAAGATAATAATTACACAACAATTATTAGCAATATCTGAAGCAGATAAAGATGAAAAAATTAGAACCAAAGCTAATCAAAAATATATGACCTTCCTAATGGAATGGGCACGAGAAGAAAGCCCTGAATCAATAAAAAAAGAAATAATAACTGATCCAAAAACAGGAATATCTGAATTAGAAATAGAAACGCTAGATGAAGACATTGTGAAACATGTTACAACTAAGTTTCAACCGATATTATCAAAAGAAAGTGATAATGAAAGTGAACATGAAGACAATTATTTTCAAGATCAGTATAATGAACAAAATACTAAATTAAATGAAAAGTTTTTAAAAGAGGCACAAGCAGAGCAGGCTAGTACTTCCCAAATAAAAACAAGAACTGGACGAAGTGATAGTAATATATCGGCATTAAACTTACCAAGTCCATACCAATCACCAGTTACATACCAATATAGCCCAGATTATATAGATACCACGTATAATGATCATTGGGATGATTATCAAGAAATGAAAACTGGAGATATACCAGTACCTACGGTAAATCGATATGACTATGAATCTAGACCAAGTCTAATTCGAGAAATACCTGATATATCTAAACCAATAGATTACTCAAGTATGAGTAATGAAGGGTTACCTGAAATCCAACAAGATGAAGAGATGACTGATGCACAACCTGATGAACCTGTCACAACACAACAAGAAGTAACTCAATCCAAAGGATGGGGATCATATGTACCAAATGCGATAAAATCACCAGTACAAACGCTATTTGGAAGGAAAAGAGCATCATCATCTGCATTACGAGAAAATGTAATTAAAAATCAAGCAATAAATACACCTACAAGTAGTGAAGTACCTGAGGAATTTTATAGGAAAAGACAAGATTCCTATAATGCTAGAAACACTCAATTACCTAAAGCACAATTACCTAAACAATATATGCAATATGGAGATTTACCACACCAAAAGAAATTACTACCATTGTCACCAGGAACAAAAGCACGTTTATTTGGAAATGATGCTGATGACAGAAATACAACAAATAAAGGAAAAGATGTAGATAACATTGAAATATTCAATATAGAAATACACTCAAAATATCAACCTAGAATAGCGAAAAAGGGAGGAAATGCACTATTCATGAAGAACTTTCACATATTCCTAACGAAATAAGAAAACATATAATACCCAATATTGGCACAGGAAAACCAATATGCACGGACCAACAGTGTAGTCTAAAACCTTATATATGGACACCAGTTAAAGTAACTAAAAAAGGCAATTACCTTATACAAACACCTCTTCACATCGCTCAAAATGGAATAGTGGTACAAAACGGAATAATTAATGATTCAAAGATCTGGATGATCGATTATTCAGATAAAACAGTAGTAATACCGAAAGGATACCATATCGGTAATATAGAAAAAGTTAAAGAAATATTTGATGTCGATACATCCAAGAAAAATAAAGAATTTTGAGGAGAAATGAAAGTCAATGAAAAGGAAAAGACTGAAAAAGAAAGACTCGAAATACTCTTAAAAAATACTACAGAACAATATAGGAACCTACTATTACCTATATTCCAGAAATATATTAATATATTCTGGAGAAAACATGAAAAACCTACAACATACAATCAAAAGATGTTTGAACCTATAATGCTCACGCTTAATTGTGATGAAAAAGACATACCATTCAGAGATAAAGCCAAAATGCCTAGACAATACTCTGAAGATAAAATTGAACAAGCCAATAAACTCTTTGACGACCTTAGAAGACAAGAGTTTATAAGACCATCTAAAGCGGTATGGGTTTCACCATTAGTGATTATACAAAAGAAAGATGGATCATATCGTGTAGCAGTTGACTACACTAAATTAAATAAATACTTAGAAGATGATCCATACGAAATTCCTAATATAATTAGAATATTACAACAATTAGCCCAGCATAAGATATTCTCTACATTAGAATTTACTGCGGCTTATCATCAATTTACACTAAGAGAAGAAGATAAGCCTAAAACGACCGTTTTTTCCTGGCGAAGGAAAATTTGAATAGAATGTTCTACCTATGGGATTGAAAACGCACCTGTATATATGATGAGATATATGTATGAATTATTTAGAGATTTTTCGTTCGTATTTGTATATATGGATGATTTAACGATTGCTAATGATAATATTGATGAACATATTTGCTATATCAAAATGGTATTTGATCGCATAGAAAAAGGGGGCATGAGTCTGAAACCAGACAAATGCGAATTCATGGTAACAAAAATATTAATCTTGAACCATCTAGTAGAATTCGGAAAAATCTACTCTAACCAAGTCAAAATTAAAGAAGCTGAGAAATTAAAGCCACCTACTGATGTAAATGGAGTAAGGAGATTTACTGGATTTATGAACTATTTTAGGCGATATATTCAGAACTTTGCACAAATAGCTCAACCAATATATAACTTGTTAAAGAAAAATGTTCAATTTGAATGGACCAAAGAGTGTCAAGACGCGTTTGACTTACTGATTAAAAAAGTAACAAATGCTATAGCTTTAACTTACCCAAAGAAAGGCTATCAACTGATTTTAGAAACTGACGCATCAAATGACGGAATTGGCGCAGTTTTAAAGCAAGTTAACCCCGATTTAGCTCATTATAAAACAAGAGAAGCACGAGCTAAAGGAGCCGAATATGAACCTACTAAATCTGAAGAAGAGATCATCGAATTTGGATCAAAATCGCTTACACCTACTCAAAGACTATGGGGCTCAACTCAGAAAGAACTGTATGTGATATATTATTATCTTACTAATTGGCAACATTATATTGGAAATAAACCCATAATAGTACGTACCGATAACATGGGAATGTCTGACGCAACTGGAAGAATGATACGAAATGATACCATGCAAAAATGGATAATCAAACTCCAAGATTTTCACTAGACTGTAGAAAGAATTCCAGGAAAGGATAATCATATAGCAGATTGGCTCAGTAGACAAATGAGTACAATGAAAATGGAGAACAAATTGTAACGCTAAAAATAGGAATAAAAGATAAAGGAAAAGAAGTACCTGGAAAGGTTAAGACCGGAAATTCAGCTATAAAACAGCCAGAAGTTCGCACGGCCCAAGCACCGACAATCGTTAATCAAGCTTAAATAAAATGAAAATACAAGTACCACCATACTATCGATTAAAGAAAATCTTTGAAGAAAAGGAAGAATGTTTAACCTATCTTAAAGAAAAACTAATCATACCACATGAATTAGTATGTATCAAATGCAGAAGAGATATGAAGATTAAGAATGAACTATTTGAATGCCCAAATAGGAATTGCAGAAAGAAAGTATCGATCTACAATGGAACCATGCTCATGAAAAGTAGATTACCATGTAATAAGCTACTCGAACTAGGATATTAATGGCTTATTAAGATGAGTCATGGATCGATAGTCAATTTCACAGGACTAGCTGAAACAACTGTCACAAGATGGACACGCGTATACAGAAAAATGATTACACAAAAAATCAAAGAAATGAATACCAAAATAGGAGGTCCCGATATCATAGTTGAAATAGATGAATCCCTATTTTGGAAAATAAAGAAAAATGAAACCGTATGGGTATTTGGAGGAAAAGAAAGAACTCCCCAAAAGAAGATATTTGCGACAATCGTAAACGATCGATCGCAGGAGACTTTACTTTACTATATCTGGAAGTATATCCATCCCGGTTCTATAATATATTCGGACATGTGGAAAGGATATACCAATATTTATGAAAGATTAGGAATGCAACACCACGCTGTCAATCATGGACACAGGTTCAGTGCATAGGAATATGATGAAATAACAAATGATATCAAAGTCTATCACACCAATGGCATTGAAGCCACATGGCATGTGTTAAAGGAAGTGATTCCAGTAAGGAACAGAAAGAAGGAAGATCTACCGTTTCACTTATCTGAGTTCATATGGAGAAGACAGATAAAAGAATCTGGAACAGATCTGTGGGAAGCACTGATCGAGTGCATATGTGATAGCAACACACTTCTTGATGAAGAAACAATAGAAGAAAATGTTACTAAAGATTTGTAATCAGAAATGCAGATCTAAGATAAAAAACTTCTATTTAAGACACTTGATTCTAACTTCAAGGGATATCCAGAACATATCGGATAAACTTAAAGAACCCTCAAAACAAGAAGACAAAGAAGAAAGAAATAATTTACCAAACCTTACTTACTATTAAAGAAAAAAAATGGAAGAAAATGTCTAACAATAACGGAAACAAAAACCAACTCAACACTAATGAATCCAATGGAAGGACTCAACAAGGACCCAACTATTGTCAAGACTGCGATAGTCATGTTAGAGATCCTGAGATCCATGAGTGCAAACCAGTAATTAGGAGACAACCAGTACCCCGCATCACTAGGGCAAATGCCATTAATCATAGAACTCCAGTCGTTTATTTTGGAGCATGTGACAAATGCAGATCCAGGACTGACCTCCAAAGACATAACTGCACCAAAAAGAAGCCTATTAAAGAAATTACTTGTAGAGTCTGTAACAAGAAAGGACACCTTAACAGGAAATGCCCTCAGAACCAATGTTGGATCTGTAAAGAATTCGGGTATAGAAAAACTGAGTGCCCTCAATATTATACAGACACTAGGCCAAAAACTATCCTAAGGAGAAGTACTCCTAACCCCGAGAAGAAGAAATTCCTATAGCAGGACCCTCACGAACCTCTGCAGGATCGACATTAATCTTTGTAACACCAATCACAATGAAAGAACATGTGACTTCGCGGAAGCATTAGCAACATTTGACAAAAGTCAATGTGCATGTGTATATACTAATGAAAATGATGTTTATCACTGCAGCGAATGCTATAGAACCTTAGTGGAAAAAGCAAGCCTTTATCTATTAAATGGTTACCACCAAGACATTGAACAAAGGGTAGAACCAAGAAGTTATAATGAAAAATATTTCGACAAAACTCTTGTATGCGAAATCTGTTATAGGAATTATACTGAAAAATTACCTATCACAGATGAAAGAAGTGCTCAATATGCCAAAGGAATTGGAAAAAATCAACTAGTAGAATGCTACCTTTGCAAAAAACAAGCTGGAAGAAGCATTTTAAATGTGATTCTTTCCAACATTACTTTTGTACATATGAAGAGAAGATAGGGTATAATATCCATTATCTTTACGGATTCCAATCTATGGATACTAGAATGTACCAGTATGTCCAAACCACTACTAGGAACATGCACCATAAAGACATACGCATAAATGAATCAATGATCATAAGAATTGTCCAGCACCTTAAGGATACACCAGTAACCAGGTGGAATGAAGCATTGGTTCTAAGAAGGCTAAGGGTAGCCACAAGAGAAATGACAACAGATGTATATAACCACCAACCAAGAAATGCACATTTCGATAATTGGGACAATATAGAAACAACATATGATGTCGGAATAAACACCCCACAAGAAGCCAATGACCATATGGCAAGAAGACGAAATGGAAATGTCGTACTTTGCGAAACTTGCCTCATGCCAAAAGGGCCTGATACCCTTTTAGCAGGATTATGTTGCGAATGTTTCTTAGAACAAAAACAAACCCGCGAACCATATCAAGATTATGAAGCAGAAAGAAGAATCGAAGAATGGGAAAAAGAAAATATATATAAACCATATCGATTCTATGAGGGATATGGTATAATGCCAATAGGATGCAACAACTGTGTTATTTTACAAGGAAAAATAATAGAAACTGATAGACAGAACAGACAAAAAGAAGTCCAGCTACCAAATGTAGATATAACAATTCCTTGTGAAGAATGTAAAGAAAGAAGCATAAAAGAAGCGTCACGATTTAGAAAAGGGAAGAAAGCTACTGTTGATAGCGAAGCATCAACAGCTGTGGAAGAAGCAGGACCCAGCAAAGCTATTACCCCTTCTATCAACATAGAATTAGCAGAAACACCACCTCGCAATATGACACCTGTTCAGCAACGACCATTGAGTAAACTTTCTGAAATAACTGAAGAAGAATCCATAGAAGTAATCTTGGACTCTGAAAGACTACAACCATTTGAACCATTATTACCTCAAGAAAATATAGAAGAAATAAACAATGAACCTGAACCAACAAGAAGTCTTGAGGATAGGTTTAACGAACTAGAACAAATTTTCAGAAGACTAAGCTTACCTATGGCAGGAACCAACTTAGTTAATATACAATCATTAACAAGAAGAATTCAAATGATAGATAATCGCATAATAGACCTCCAATTAGGAATAGCTAATTTAAAAGAAGAAAATCGCGAGTTGAAAAGAAAAATCAAACAATTGGAAGACGAAGCTATAGAAAATAGTGTATCAAACTATAATCTCGCTATGAGAAAGAAAAGAACTGCTGATAGAGAACTAGACTATGCATTTTTAAGGTACCTTTTGACAACCCTCAAATGCCAGAAGCATTAAGGAATGTAGCAGAAATGGACTCATTCTCATGACAAAATCATACTACCAGAAGAGAATTAGTGTGAGACGAAAGATCATCTGATGGAAATGATGAAACAGGAGATGAACAAAATGTGATCATCGAAGATTGACTATCACAGATAAACTTAAATCTTATTTATCTATTTATTTATTTTATATTTTATATTTATATTATAGTATTGTAAATCAAAATATGTCTATTTATTGAAGAAGTACACAGGGCGTGTCATATCTAGGAAGGACACGACTGTGGTGTGTGATGGATGGAGCACCCACACTAAGAATGATAATTACTATAAGTGGCCTAGACAACCATGATTTACAATTTATAATTATAATTAACTAAAATCTAATCTGATAGAAGTCAATCACATGAATATTCGAAATCACAATCTCTCCTATGAATTAAAACCTTATTTAAACACGGATAAAATCCTCAGAAAGCAGCATGAAGTCGCAACGATTTCATAAGTACCATAACAGACCTACTAGATCTTGCAACTATTGTAGAGCTAAATACATACGCTGTACCAAAATCAACACCACTTGTATTAATTGTGAGAAACGGGATATACCTTGTGAAAACTCATTTAAATATCGAAAGAGAGGACCAGAGCCTTTTGAACACAATATTAGATGAGTCAACAACCAAGAAATCCACAAAGAAATAACTCGCACCCACAAGCAAGATGAGTTCCAAACTACGCACAAATACGAGTGCAACAGCAAAACTTAATAGCCAATAGAGACAAACAACAAAGATTAATACTTGAATACTTGAGAAGCACTGAAATAGGATTATTAACACTTGAAGAAAATATTGGAAAACAACATAGAACTCAAGGCAATGTACCATTAAACGGCTCAGGATTAATAAATCAAGCAGCTATTGTAGCAATACAAACTAGCGCAGCAATATTTGCAAACTGGAATAGAATTAATAACACTGACGCAGTACAAGAAACAGTTACTTTATTAAATAACTTATACAGAAATAATACAGGGATACAACTCCAAGAAACTATACGAGGAGTTAGAGCAAAACAACTGGATTATAATATCCACCATTACTAAAGAAGGCTTTAGTATAACCTCAAGAGGGGCAGAATACGCCATTGTTACGCCATTGTTCTAATATAAATTGCTTAAATGACCAAAAGAAGCAGGAAAAGAAATCCTAACAGAAAACATAAAAAGAAATTAGTAGCAAAAATCCCAGAACAATTGAAAGAAAGTATTACACCAGAAAACGCTAAATTTAATTATCAGTAGAATTTTATACCAAGACTCAGAAATACTCTTAGGAAATTTATTAAACCTACTGAAGAAATTCTTACGCAAAGACCCATTGAAGAAGTACAACTTGACATTGAAGTCACTGTTAAAGAATTAATTTCACGCTGTTCACCAACAAGTAACCATAGATTAGGACAAACATTAGTGGTATTACAACAAACACTGGAAGTCAACGGTTTGATACCAAACGATACCGCTATATTTGTTCACGAACAACAACAAAGGCAAGCTGAATATATTTCCTTACTAACTGCAACATATAAACAAATAGGAGCTATTAAGTGGAAACTTATTAGAGCAACAGAACAAGGGCTCATACCATATTTTATAACACAAATAATTGTACATGGAGCAAACTCCTTACAAGGAATTTTAATTAATGAAGGAGCTAACTTTGTACAAGGAAGAGATATAATCAATTCAGAAGACAAAGAATTACATTTCAATGAGCATTTACGGAACGGGACAAATACCAGAAGATAGTACTTTCAACTATACACCAATATTCAACAAAGAAGAACCCACTGAAATAAAAGTAATACCAAAAACTGAATATAGTTCGATATCAACAAAATACAAAACGTTATATTTACAGCATCTCAATAGTACAATATATCAAATATTTACACATTTACCAAAAGATACAGACATCATTTCAGTACTTAAATCACAAATAACAGCTCGAATATCTGTAATACCAGACAGATATATATTTGGAAAGGTTATATTACGAATATTCTCAACAGACATACCACCTCACGAAATCACAACATCATTATTCACCACCCAAGCAGAAAAGGCATTACATCCTTACGGCTTATTAAAAGAAGAAATCAAAGAAGACGCATACTATTGTGTTACCATTTCAGATAAAGATCCACTACAAATAATAGCACACCAAGGAACACCTGGTATTAAAATAAATATCTATAAGGACACCAATAACCAACTATTTACTGGGAAATACTATTACGTTATTGCATTATTTGACAATCTACTCGAAGACGAAGTAGCCATCAAATAGATATTTGGCACGAATACATTTACATTAAAAGCACAGTTCAAACCATTATAGCTTAAATGCCACTTTGTATAACTGTAAAGTAATTAAAGAAACAGACAGCTTTGGAATAAGCAAGAAAACCAAAAGACAATATAAGTGTTGTAATAATTGTAGAATATACCCCAACAACCCGAAAGCAAAAGAATACAGAAAACTGAAATACCAAAAGAAATTTATCGAAAAGAGAATACAAAAACTTGAAAAGTTTATGCAAGAAAATCCTGATCACGCCACAAAAACATATAAGTGCACAAATTGTAGAGAATACAAAAAGTACTCACAATTTGGATTAGGACAAAGAAGAATACGTACCAAGTGTGCAGATTGTAGAAACAAAAGAAAACCTTATTTTGAAAAGCATTTCAAAAAGAAACGAGAATCAGGAGCATATAAAGGACAATACTTAATACGAAAGCAAAGGAACTTCAAACCCAAAAATGGAAATCGAAATCGATGAAAGAACGCGACAATGTTCAAGATGCAGACAATACCGACCTATCTTTGAATATAGAGGACTTACCGAAACCTACGAAATGACTTTCTACAACAATTGTGCATATTGTAGAAGGAATAACCAATTAAAAGACAGACGATTAGTACAAGTTGTTATATTCAGAAGAGATCCAACAAGAGGAATACAAATTATGTTATCACAAAGAATACATCCCGATAAACCATATTTTAATATGATGCAAGGAACCGGAGGAAAGGTAGACGTCTATACCGATAACAATGGACATGAAATTTTAGAAACAGAAGAAGACGCAGCAATGTGTGAAACACTTGAAGAATCAGGAATAATTCTTGAAGAAGAAAAACTACAGAAGATCTGGAGTGAAACAGTACCATCACAACTTGAATGGACCGCTCGAAGATGTAACGTTCAAGATGCGACATATAATGTTACACTTTTGATATTTATATATCCATGGGATTGGATACAAGAACCGATAGCAACGGAGTCAGATAAATCATCTGACTGGACATGGCATACATTTCAGGAAGTCATATTTATTTACCTGATACCTATGCTACAAAAGAACCAAGACTTCATATTTCAAGAAATGGGAAAATATTTCAATTACTGTGAAATGGAATCACTTGACGAGCAAGAAGAAAATGATATATCACCATTAACGGAAAAAGAATTTAATACCTTTAAAAAGAAGACAGAAAAAGTAACGACAAAAGAAATAATTGCTATTGAAAAATACAAGAAAGGTGTAACACTCGAAATAAATAGATTACGAGGAAGACTTACCAGAATTAATAAGTATCTTAATAACTATTACGGAAGAAAATACTTACAAATATTCGATTTTCAAGATAGAAATAAAGTAGCAGAAAAAGTAAACTGCCTTCTGACATTAGAAGAAATAAGGCATAACGCACCAACCGAATACAGTAAAATTCAAAATAATGTATACAGATATACAGTACATGAAACCGGAGATAAGAAGAATATCTTACGCCAACTGAAAATCCGAACAATTAAAGACTATCTTAACGAAGATCAAGCATATGCCGCTACGATATATCAGCTGGCACTATCTTACTCGAATTATCAGTTAATCTGATAATCACCGGCAAAATCATCCGGCCACGTAGATCGATGCCTCAACCGATTCCCAAAAAAGCAACATTGGGCGCCAAGCATGAATAAATACATTCATATGTATTACAAACCTATTAAGAAATGGCAATCAAACTTTTTGAAAAACTTTCAAATAATTACATTGACCTTTTGGAGAACGGAGAAGATTTTAATGTGATTATTAAAGTGGGAAATGCCCCAAATATAAAGGAATTTAAAGTACATTCAGCCATTTTAAAATCTAGGTCATTGTATTTTCGTAATGAATTAGCAAAGGCTGTTAAAGATACTAATAATATTACAAGAATTAATTTAGTACCACAAGTTCCCATTTCGCAATTTGAAATTATTATTAAGTAAATGACTTTTGTTTTTTAATATAAATTAATTTAAAATTAATTTACAAGATTTTTTTAACGTAACTTATTAAATAGGTATATTTATGGTGGCTTTGTGTCGTTAGAAAATCTTAATGGCCAGTCTATTTTTGATCTCGTTCAAGCCGCTGATGAGCTTCTTCTAGAAGAATTAGTGGGAAATCTTGAAACTCATTTAATCGAAAATAATGCTCATTGGTTACGTTCTCATTTTGCTCATATTTATAAAACTTGTACCCAGAACAACAGATTTAAAGAGCTACAGAAATGGTGTGATAATATTATAGTAAAATATCCAAATCTCGTTTTCGATTCTGAAGATTTCACTTCTCTTAAAGAACATGCATTAATTTCATTATCAAACGTGATGATTTACAAATGGAAGAAATCAAAATTTGGAATCATGTTATCGAATGGGGGATTGCACAAAACCCGACATTACCTTCAGATATTGAAAATTGGTCCAGTGAAAATTTTATAACTTTAAAGACTACTCTGCAAAATTGTTTACCTTTTATCCGTTACTTTCAAATTTCTGGTGATGATGTTGCAAAGTTTATATTTCCGTATTCGTTAATCCTTGAAAAAAATCTTTGGAAAGACTTGGCAAGCAAATTTATGTCTCCTAATCATCAAATTTCATCAACAATTCTGCCTCCTCGAATTATTTCTGTTCCAGTTTTACCAAACAGATCAACTGAACCATTTTCAACTGTCATCAATGAAGAACATGCTGCAGAAATTGCATCATGGATTGATAAAAAGACTAATTCGTATAACACGACAGATAACCCTTACGAATTTAAATTACTTCTTCGTGGAAGCAGGGATGGCTTTACTCGTGAAGCATTTTGGAATTTATGTAATTTGCAAACGAATACAGTTACAGTTGTGAATATTAAACGTCCTAATGATAATATTGAAAAAATCATTGGTGGGTATAATCCAATTGCATGGAATAGTTCTGTTAATGGTTATTCGAGTTGCCAGGAGAGCTTTATTTTCTCATTGAAAAATGGTGTTGTTCCAAATTCTATTCTAAGTCGTGTAAAAGACCGGCAATGTGCGTTTTATTTTAAAGCTGATCGTGGTGTAAGTTTCAGTTGCGATCTTCGTATGTTTCTTGATGGTGAAAAACGATTTGTTAATAATCAAAGTAATGTGTGTCGTGTTAGCCACTGGGCTTATGAAAAACCAATTTGTGACCATGGATATTTTTTGGTAAACGAATATGAAGTTTTTCAAATCAATAAGAAATCTAAATAATTACAATTTACTACTAAGCAAGCTTACAGAATGTTTTTATTGACAATATTAAATAAATGTAAATTCTTAAAGAGCATTTAAGAATTTAAAATTGTTTATTGCCAAAATTATTATAAAGTTCAAAAAATCTTCGTTCTGAGATCTAAAATAGTCTCACAAAAATTTACTATTAAAGCATCAAAATACATTGCCTATAACAACTAATTAAGTTTATATTAAGTTTTAGGACATTTTTAACTTAAGCCACTGGTTATAAATAATCACTGATTATATTTATCCACTTATAGTATATTTTAGCGGTATATACATTATATATATGCATTTGACATAATCACACTCAATATGAACTCCAATATAATCAAAGTTTTTTATTAGTAATGTTTACTTAACATCAATATGCAAATTCAATATTTACAATTTTATTGTTATGAGAGAAAGACTTATATTATCCTTTGCTTCGCAAAGGATAGTTGATGCTTCCGCTACGGTTGCCGCCTTCGCTTCAGCATTTTTTTCTACTAAAGTCTAAATCTCTATAAAGCTATAAATCAATATTCAACCTAACCGTAACCATCGATTAATCTTCACTTATTTGTCTTAACAAATTACAAGAATGAATATTATGGCCTTTAATGTGAAAACTTGAATAGGTGTGTAACTTTGTTTAGGATTTTCTTCAAGATTCAATTGTTCATAATTCGATTGATTTAAATTCTCATCAATTGTACTTAAAGGTTGTTTATCATTCAATTCCTCAATTCCAGAGCGCTTTTTTGTCTTTTACTTGGGCGACCTCTAGGTGTTAAAAGTCTTCATACAATACGTTTGATTTCGAGGAGTAATAGCTTGAATATTGATCCCAAAAAAAATAACTTCACTAAACTATTAATAGCATTTGACACTATTTTTTTAAAACTATATTAACTAAGCTTTTTTACAAACCTGATAAAGATCTAAGTCAATATCTTTGGAAGAATCCAACATAGCAGAAGGTTGCTGACAAGTCTTCAAAAATGATAAATTAGTATAACATTCAATGCAATTTCCAACTAAACCAACTTCAATAAATTAACTCACTAGAGGTAAGTTTAATTCAACACTTCCTAAAGACCAACCGTATTAGAGCATTCGCTAAGGGAACAGCAGGCCTTAAAAACGTTTAGTTTATTTACTCAAAATTCTTGTTAAACTTACTTCATATAACACTTCACTAATCTGTGATAGGTTTAAATCAACGTTTAGAGGGAATACATTATGCCATAATAATCGTCCTGAGACCGAGGTGAATTTAAATTAATAATTCCCGGAGAACTAATTGTAATGCAACATTCAGATCACCAATGGGTCTTTTAAAGTGATAGTTTTATTTCTCCCATCTTGGAAGTTACTTCAACAAATATTTGCTAACCTGAAACAGGGTTAAAAGAATCAAGCACGACATAGCAAACAAATAAAGGATCGGCAAGACTTGTCAAAAAAAAAGAAAGAACCTCATCGTTGTTGTTAGTTCAAAAAACGTCATCGTAAAAAAAAAAAATCGAATACAGCTTTGTGCTACGTGATCTTTTTGGGTTAATTTTATATCGAATGATTAGGGTGGTTAATGTTAACCAGTGGCATATAGAATAATAATTCTAAGTTTTAAAAGTCTTTAAATTATTTAAACCATTCAAAATCTAACCATTGAGTTATAATATCTAATTTGTTGTTATTTTTAAATTATGTAGTACTATAGTTATTAGACGAAACCTTTTTGCATGATAATGAAAAATGAAACCTAAGCCCGAAAAAGACGAAACCCCTGATGAAAGACGAAATCTCAAATCCTTCTGACAAAAGACGAAACCCAAAACCTAAAATGGTGAACCCTATACTCAAGAAACGAATCCCTAGCTCCCGCTTTAAAAAAAACAAACAAAAAAAAAATAACATGATTACTGATAATCCGTGTTAATAGTGAAATTCTAATACTCCCGCTAAAAAATGATTACTGAAAATCCATTGCTAAGCTATTACTGCTGATTTCAAAATTAGTGGGACAACGTGAAAATTTTTGTTGATCCGCAGTAAATTTTCGGTAATTTCATTTACCGAAAATTTTATAGTTTTTCGATAATATGGAGTGTCTTCAATTAAAAGGGCCCATTTTTACATATATTTTATTTTGAGATATTTGAGTTTAATTATTTGTTTTGATTTTCGGACTGATCCGGGATCAATCAAATTTCACGATATTGATTGGTTAAAGACGGCAGGTGACTATCGGGTAAACTCGTGACGTGTTGGCTCTACGCAGCCTCATGTAATTTTTCTTTTTACATTATCTTGATTTTTTATTATGTAATTCGAAAAAAAAGTCAATCATGTCAAAATTTATATGAATTTAACGAAAACTCATTTTTCAAAAAAATGTAAAAATGGGCCCTTTTAATTGAAGACACCCCATATAATTTTGGCCGAAATTATTATCACGGTATTGATTGTTTTGATTTTCGGACTGATCCGGGATGTTTTGTAACAAAACATCCCGGATCAATCCGAAAATCAAAACAATCAATACCGTGATAATAATTTCGGCCAAAATTATATTATCGAAAAACTATAAAATTTTCGGTAAACGAAAATTTACTGCGGATCAACAAAAATTTTCACGTTGTCCCACTAATTTTGAAATCAGCAGTAATAAAAATAAATCTATATTTACAGTAAACAAAAATCAATAATTTATTATTGACCTTTTATTTATATTTAATGCTGGAGAAATTTATTGCTTGACCTGACTTGTATATTTAGTTTTTAAAAAGCCAGCTACAGAAATCATTAATAAATAAAGATGTATGATTATAGACGTATTATGATGGATTTAGTTAATTTATAGATTCAAAACTTTTTACTAGAAAATTTTAAGACATAGCATCAAATTTTAACCTCATAATTCAAATTAATAACTCAAAATTTGTTTAAGTAATTTTCTAGCAAGCAATATTAATGTATAAGTTATAAAATGAAACCTTCTAAAAATTTACATTAAGCATTAATAATTGGCATTTTTGTATTAACTATGTATAGTACTATAAATCAATATTTAGTTAATATAAGGTAGCTGCGCAAATACATTGTACAAAACTTATAAATAGATAAATCAGTAAGTTATATTATTTAGAATTTTTTTGTAATTAAAGTGATAAATCACTTCTTATTAAATTTCTTATTAAAATTGATCCAAGTATAAATTGTATATTTTAAAATTTAGCCTTATATGAACACAAAATTTGGAGAGCCAACAGCGCCCTTATTTAAACTCATTTATTATATAATCTGTTTCTTAATCTTTTATTATTTGTTACCCTTTGCCACATTTCATCAGCTTCGTCACCTTTCATCAGCATTATCACCTTTCGTCAGTTTCGTCACCTTTCGTCAGTTTTATCATTTCGTCAATGCGAAACCTTGAGGCTTACATATTTTGTTATCGAGAATACATTGGCTTTTTACTGATCAATTAAACAAATTGACATTTACGTTTTTTGTGCTGTATATTATTCGCAATTTTAAAAACTTTTATTACAACATAGTTTATTATATTCCTAACTAGAAATTGCATATATAAGTAGTTTCGACGCCCATTTCCGTCAGTAATTAGATTTAACAGATGATATAACAATAACCATGACGTTACCAATTATTGAGAATTTGTTCTTTTTATTCAAAGTAGAACGCAAATAGTCCCTTGTTGCACAACTTGGCACTGTTAATTTCTTTAATGTTCTATCAAAATTGTGTTCTTTGGATTATATTTCATAATTATTACTCCTAGGATGAGATCCTTTAATTCCGTCAATCACTATTTATTCATCCTTTAATTATGATTACACGATGATGGGTTAACATTTTTCTGACTGTACAGATGTAGCTACCATGCAAGTTCTTCATAACCTTAAATGTTCTGACTATAAGTTGCGGTTGGAGCTAAATTGTGCTATCATGCACATTGCCCTCCCAACCAGTCGTAATGCGTAGTACCATTATTAATATCAAATATATATTTTATAAAAATGACGGTTGTCTCTTGGTATTATAAGGGAATTTGACTGTGGATCTTTTACACGAAGATGACACAAGTTACAAAAATTGCAGGCTTAACCTATAAAAAGTTGTTAATGCAACATTGGGCGCAAAGCGAATAAATACAAACATTTGTATTACAAACCAATGAAAAATGGCGATAAAACTTTTTGAAAAACTTTCAAATAATTATATTGATCTTTTAGAGAACGGGGAAGATTTTAATGTGATTATTAAAGTGGGAAATTTTCCAAACATAAAGGAATTTAAAGTACATTCAGCCATTTTAAAATCTAGGTCATTGTATTTTCGTAACGAATTAACAAAGGCTGTTAAAGATACGAATAATGATAATATTACAAGAATTAATTTAGTACCACAAGTTCCCAT
>QKWP01001571.1:0-124327 GCA_003550325.1 Gigaspora rosea
TGAATCTAGATCCATCGTCTTGGTTACAGCACCACGGTTATAAATGGCAAACTTGTCACGACAGGATTTGTACTGGATTACTACTGGATTTGTCCAACGGCAAAACTTGTTATAACAGGGATTTTTTACGTTACCGCAGCAAAGCAACTTGGTTTGGAAAAACTTTTTCAGCGAAACCTTATAGTTTGGTGAAGCTTGATTATATAAAAAACTTGATTTTAACAACCTTAACAATAAACTTTATGCCTTTTATGCCAAAAATATCATACGCGTTAAACTTTATCAAACGAATTTTATTTGATTTCTACGATTTCTAATATAATTTTACCTAGCCAATCACAATATAGGAATTGGGAAATCACGCGAAATTTCTTTTATTACAAATGATCTAACCAATCAAATTTAACCAGGTGTGTAATTAAAATTTTAGCCTGCACTAAACTTAATGCAGGCCAAAACGATGCCCCGAATATTATTTTATAAAAATATACTATATGGATTCTTTTATAACATTAGGTACTAATTTTTTATAAATTTATGTCCTTTTTAAGTATTATAGATTATTTTGCTATGTCCGGTTTTACAATACCAGATTTATCTAAAAAGCCTTTTTAAAAATATAACCTCTGAAAATATTTTTTATTTTTTGTCCGGTTTAATAATCCCACCTCTATTAGTATTATCCGGGGTCCTCGTGTGCTATATTGCTAGTGATATATTAAGAAGGCTATACCGCTTGTAACATTTTGGTACCTTTTGGCGGAACCATTAAAAATACCCGGAAAGCATTAAAAACTGTTAAAAATATTAAAAACAGCCAGAACTTTTAGGACCTCCTTCTTCTACTTCTTTTCTTAAAAATTAAAGCAGCCAAAAACATTGTTCGATATTGAAAAGTGGAAACATTAAGTTGGATCCTTTTCTTGTTCTTCTCTTGGGAAAGATTATTTCTTTTATTTACGTCTGACTATTACCAAGGAGTAATAGCTTTTGGTTTTCCTGTCGAATTGAAAGAGATTCTTTCAGAAGGGCATACTTGAAGCCTCTTGCATTTGTTGCACCAGTATTTGTCTGTCGAATTGAAAAAGATTCATTCAGAAGGGCATGCTTGAAGCCTCTGCTTTTGTAGCACCCCATTTAGTTATGTAGTTTTTTTTTAGACACAGTTTAATAGCTTATTAATGAAAATTTTTATGAAATGAAAAACCTCTCACCCTCTTAAAATTTAGTTCTCACCAAACCTCCAACTCTACAAAATCCCAAATCTACCCCATTTTACATCAACTCTACATTCACTTAAACCCAACCCCACAAATTACGAATTTATCACATTTTCCATCAAACCCGAGTCCACCAAAACCTTAATTTTATAACTCTTGTACAAATTTCACACTTGCTATTATTCTGAATCCATCTAAATCCCGGACCCACTATCCTCCCAATATCACACAACCCGAATCCACCAATCCCAAGCTCCTACATTCTATATCCACTTCGAATCCACCTAAACCCAAACCCATAAATTCCAACTTTGCCCAAACCCCAAAATTACAACAACCCAATTCCATTAAAATTCGCCTACATTAAATCCCCAACCTTACAAACCGATCCCAAACAAAAAAAAAAAAATTTTCGAATGTCGAAAAACCCCGAATTGGGAAGTTCACGGCATCACGTGACATATATATTGCAATAACTGTCCTAAGCGAAGCAATATAACTTTATTAGTTCCCAGTTTCTAATACACATAAATATGCTAGCAAAACAGTCAGTTTTTTTTTTATTGCATATTTATTTATTAATATCATTATTTATAACTTATATAATTTTAATTTAATATAACTTACATACTTTAATTCCCTCAATAAACCCCATCCCTAATCAGATTCTTAACCTATTCCTAATTATCGATTCTAAACCTCCATTTCTATCTATCCAAACATTATCTATTTCTAACTACCGAATCCTAAACCTAAATTATCTAAGACCCGTGTCCATCTAACTTAAAAACCCATCACTACTAATCCGAATCTTAATTCAAAACCCTTACCTACCTAATGTTGTTAGTCGAAATACTTAATTTAGTCAACTATTTAGGCAATTAGTGTCTAAATATATTTCGACATGGCATTATTTTTTTTCGAAATGTCAAAAGCCTAAATTTGCCTAAATGTCTAAATAGTTGACTAAACAAATACTATATGGCTAAATGTCTAAATAGTTGACTAAATATAATGCTATATGACTAAATGTCTAAATTAAAATAAGGGGAGTAACAAAAATCAGGTGATTTTTTAGGGGGGAGGGGGGTAAAAAAAGTTGAAATTATATATAAGAACCTGACTATTTATATATTAAGAAAGAGGGAGAGGGTAGGCCTCTGATAAAAAATAATCAGGTGATTAATAACACTGCCCTAAACATTAAAAATATTATATATGTATATATGTATGTAGCATTAGTATATAATCGTTTTATATTATCTATTTAGAAGTCTAAAATTTTAATAAATGTTTTATGCTTTTAAATATGGTGTTTATTATTAAATCGCATGTTATTAAAAATATTAAGCCCATATTTTGTACTTAGCCATTTCTAATGGCTGTATTTGTTGTTAATGCGCATTATTTAATTTAAACTTTAAACTGATAGTTTATACTTACCGGTAGCCATTTTATAATGTCTATGTTTGTTATTAATAATACATATATAATTTGTTTTAAAGTTGTAAATATAAAGATTTTATTTAATTATAGCGTTTTGCAAAAAAGTGTGACCCTGTGATTTACACAGTAAAATTTTAATTCCCTATTGATCATCATTTTCATTAAAAACGTCTATGTTTTATCTGAAATCTTTAAAATTGAAAAATCGGCTGATTTCTCGTGATTTTAAATGACACCATGATCTGCAGAGGTCACACATTTTTGCAAAGCGCAATAAGCTCTGGTATAGCTTTAAAACAACCAGAAAACTTTGTACATTGCTTCATATTATTTGTAAAACCTAATAACTTACAGTATTAAATAATAAAAATAGAATCTAATCGGGCCACTCAATACAAGAAATAACTATAAAGATTTAGAATTCGATCATCGATTCTAAAACGATTTTGAGGTTTCAATCATCGATTTTGATTTTTAGAATCAATTCGCATTCCTACTTCGTGATATTTACATACAGTTCCGCAGCTGCAATGGTAGTGCAGGGACCTGATGCAGGATGACGCCCCAATTCTCTTTAGCTATATAGGTGTATATTAGACATCTTGCTTATGCTTGTGTTTTCATATAGTTTAGGACCTTGGGGTTTAGAAAATTTTAGAACTGAGAGGTCAGTAGTTTATGCGTGAATTGGTTGGTATAGAGTCAAATAATTAGTCCTAGACTAGAGGTATTGATGTTAAAGTATGAACGCTAGAGCTTGTTTGAATAGCGAACCTATTACTATATGTTTTTTTATATATATTTCTTAATTTAGACATTTCGACATTATTTAGACATTTCGACTTTATTTAGACATTTCGACATTATTTAGACATTTCGACATTATTTAGATATTTCGACATAATTTAGGATTTCGATAATATTTAGACATTTCGGCAGCCTAAATATCAAATGTCGAAATATTTCTACAAGCATAAAACAATTTCAGCTAACAACATTATGCCTACCTATAAACCCGATTCTATCACTTTCCTCCAGAGTTCCATCATCACCAACCTTCTTATTAACTGACGATTTAATTTAAGTCCCTATTACCAAAGAAAGAATTTATACCCGGAAAGCACTGCTTTATTATCTAGCAGAAGCCAATTCCGAAATACTAGTTCCAATACACCAAGCCCAAAAGGGAAGGAGTTACGAGTCATAAAGACTGGCAATAATTGGAAGACGTCCCAATTGCTCTTAGCACTATGACCCTTAGGAACCTTATACTAGCCCGTTTTTATTCACACAGCGGAAAAAAATACATTCATACTTGGAATGCTCTACTTTACATTTTGTAGAAGCAATCACAAAGTACTAAGTCCAGTAAATGGCTTAAGGAAAAGAGTCATCGATTTTAGATGCTCCATTCAAAGAAGCCTGCCCGCGTCCCACTTTCAAGCTACTAAGAACCCGACCCTCGGCCTAAATAGCGTTATTCGAAAGGCACTGTTCCTATGTTCTAATTCCGGAATAACAAAACGCAGAAAAAAGAAAAGAATTGATTAGACCTATGAAAAAAAACCCCCATCATGATCAGTACTTATCTTATTGGGAGTCTGATCCCGAAACCAGCAAATCACGAAGAGGATTCCCGAAGTTTCCAAAATTTTTTTTCTCTTTCTTTCAAAATACGCACAAGAAGAGACCCACCAGGGACAATGTGGCCAAGACCAACTGAAGACCCAGAATACCCAGAACAAACAAAATCAAGACCTACCAGACCTACGTCGCATACCACCAGAGAAGAGAAAGACAAGATCCGATAAAGACCACCTACAGGAATAAATTATTATATAGATATCTCAAGTCAAAAAAAAAAAAAAAAAAAAAAAGAGAGGAGAAATATTACCTACATCAAAAATACGCAAATACCAAAGACGAAGTTGAACGTAGTTGGCATCAGATAAAGACAAATCGAGCCCAAGACCCTACGAAGCAAGTAAGAAAGACCCAACCTAGTGACACAAGTGTATAATAATAGTTAGAGACGTACCACTCCAAGTACCAGGACCTCTGAAGAAAAACAGCGAATACAGAACGCCACCCCATACTGACAAAGATTTGATACAGAAGCCCCAGAAATGGCAAAATCGAGGCTCACAAGACAAGACAAAACTACCGAAGCCGCAGAGCCGAATAAACAAACCAAGCCAAACAGAAGTAACGACAACCAGAAATAACTGACTGACGAAGACTCAGCACCAAAGCCCCACGTACGGCAAAATCCAGGACCACGAGAATTTCGAAACGAAGTGAAATCTAGAAAGAAAACGAGACTACTCTAATGAAAAAAATTGTATAGAACCATAAAAAGAAACGACGAAGTAAAAACAGCACCTACCTCCGTGGTATAGACTCAGAAACTTGAACCCACAGAAATGTTCGAACGGCAAGACTCTAACACCGAAAAATGATGACGCCAAAATGAGTATATGATAAAGACTTTAACTCTAACTACAACAACGAAGTCTACGAACTCCAGTAACGACGACTCCGAGAATTAACTACGACTCAAAGAACGACGACGGTTTCAAGATCTATATTTTTTTTAAAAAAAAAAGAGTTAATATGTATAAAATCGGAAAAACCCAAATTTAATATTACACATAATCTTCTGGTGTAACGTAATTATGACCGATGGAACACGTATTATTGAATCGTGATCGAAATTAAGGGTCATAACCGCGCAAAATCTATACTAACGATTACCTGCGTTACTTACTTCAGAGCCACCCAAAGCATTAGACGAACATTAAGTAATTAATCAAAAAAAAATAAAATAATAATAACAATAGACAAAGACTTTACTACACTTAAATTTTTTTTTGAGATACAGAAACCTCAAAACTTTATTATTTTTTTTTCGAAACACTTTTCAATTTTAGTAACTTTATTAATATCATTTACTATTTATTTTAAAACTCAAAAATTTTAGACACAGAAAACAAAAACTTCACTATTTATTAATTAATTATTTCGAAACATTTTAAAACTTTATTATTTAATTATTACTCATATTATTTACAAAATTTCGAAAAATTTAAGAATTTTATTTACAAGAATAATTAAGATAGATACAAAAATTATTTGTAAAATAATACGACGATTCCTATTTACTTCTTCAACCCTTCTTCGCCACTCCCTATTTTCTTCTGCCAACTCTCTATTTTCTTCTTCCAATTCTTTATTTTCTTCTTCCAACTCCCTAGCTTCTTCGACCCTTCTTATTTCTACTTCTCAGACTCTTCTTTTCAACTCTTCTTTTTCATCTTCTAAGTTCGCCGCCCAAGCCCTCCAACTATTTAGTTCTAGAATCATCTGCTCATACTGACTTGCTTGTCGAAGGGCTTCAATATCGGGAGGACTTCTTTCTTGTGCTTCTTCTTGATAATCTATCAAGCGGTTTTGGAGCCTCGCCATTTGAGAAGGGACAGAATCAGCTTTCTTAGTACAAGTCATCTATAAAATAAAATAAATTAGAAACAACTATTCCTAAGCGTTTTGTATACTGGAAAAAGGGGAAAATAAAAACAAGTGCGTTGGTCACCACACTTGTGCGAAAAAGAAAGACTGAGTTGAATCGGAAAATATCTACCGGAGCGACTACTACAGTGGTAAAACTGAATGTAGAGCACTCACCCAGACATAGAAGACCGGTTTCGCACATAGCAAGTGCTAAGGCTAAGCTCACAGCCAGAAAGTATACACACCTGGAGCAAGGCAAGGCAAGTCAAAAAGTCGACAAAAAGTTTTTATAAAAAGAAAATTTGTTATCTAAACAAGAAAATGAAAACAAATTAATTAGAAAATTTTAGAAAGAGAAAAGGGCAATAGAAAAAGGGAATAGTAAAAGAAATATTAACTGGGGAAGATTTTGAGCGAAAATTTTGAAGGAAATGAAACATTTAAGATACAGATTTTAAATAAAATGGACAATAAAGATGATTATTCCAAAATGGAAATTCAATCAACTGCAAACAACAACAGAGAAAATCACAACGATAAGAAAATAATTCACAGAATTAAAAATTAGCTGATGACAAACACCAATTAAAAAAATAGAAGCTAATTTTAGACAAATTAATAAGGAAAGTTCGGAGACCTCACAACTTTTATGGTGAGAAAGCAACAATGAAATTGCCAAAACACATGTTGAGCAAAATTTTTGACAAGTTTTGCCAAGTTTTGTTGAACACTTTCAAAACAAATTTTTGCACATGAACAATACAAATGCAAAACATGTGGGAATTACAAAAATTAACATGCAATAAAATTCTTTGGTGTACAAGAAAAACAAGGCCATAACAAGTATACTATTAATTGAGATTCTCAAGCATAATCATGTATGAATCATCAGTTTCAACAATTATGCATGATAATGAATGTACATCTCCAAATTAATTCCCAAATTAGGCAAACATCCTCATTAGTTTGACAAGTAAATCCAAGTTAATATGATATCTATATTAGATTTTCCCATTACGATTCTAACTTCTTATTACCATATTTGAAAGTTTCCCCAAAAATTCTAAAAATATTACCAGGAGATACAAAACCAAAATAGACAAAGTACTAGAAACAGGAAAAGATCCAGGTACACCAATTACCTAGACAATAGAATTCAAGATAGAAACTTCTATTCTTTAGCCTCGAACCTTAGCCACATCTATTAAATTAATCACGTGCTAAAACCAAGCAAAGAAAACTATCAAAGGACCCAAAGTTTAATGAAGTACTAGATACAGAGATAAATAGATAGTATATAATTTTCTTTATAATTTTTCAAAAGTTATTAGATTTAGGAACTCATGGAGTTCGTTCTAAAAGGGGACAGAAATGTTATAGAATGAGTTTCACTATTATTTTCTTTAATGTATTTTCTATTATTATTTTAATTATATTTTATTGGATTATTTTATTTGCTTATTTTATTATATTATTTTGTATTATTGATTATAAATAGCTTAGTTAAAAGTATGAGTAACATGATTAACCATTTCTACCATTTCTACCATTTCTACCATTTCTACCATTTCTACCATTTCTACCATTTCTACTATTTCTACTATTTCTACCATTTCTGCCATTTCGTACTATTGTAACTACTAGCTGTAAAAAGATATATAAACCCTAGCTTTTATCCCTTCTTAACTTTAGGATTTGTTCCCTGCAATTCTTTAGTTATAGGAATTCTTTAGGCACAGAAACCTTTAGATAGTCTTGTAGCAAAGTCTTGTAACATACTTAAATAAAATATATTTTTGTTCAACTAAATACACTCCTGTTCTTTGAGTAAAATATATCGAACTGCCACAGTGAGGAAACACTCCACTTCCACATCGCTTCATATCTTCTCTGACCCTACAAGATCCCCGTCGCCGTGTGCTATGTTGCTAGTGGTATATTAAGAAGGCTATACCGCTTGTAACACTACATAATTATTACAATTAAGAGTAGGGTGTACACATTTCCAAATTCATATAAAATAGATTGTAGAACAACTTTGTGTAATATATTATATGATATCATGTAAACATCATATGATTCGACCAATCAGGATTAACAATTCTTTGTACTATACAGAAAAAACATATAGTGACCTCGGGAAATATTAATTATATGTGAAATTAATTTTTTAAAGCAAAACATATTGCGTAACTTTACTATTATAAACAAACTGGATCAAACTATATAATATATAAATTTGTTACAAATTGGTTAAGATATTAAAAAGTTTTATTAGAAGCATTTTTTTATTTACTATGTAAAAAACTAAAATATCACGTAGATCATATGAAAAATGATCTATATACACTCTACCTTTAAGGTTTAAAAAATGGTATATAAAAATATATGTACGGTACGGGACAGCGAAAGCCATATATAAAAATACAAATAATTTAAATTAATATTATATATATAAAACTAAATATATTATTTTTTTTTTATAAAAATTAATCTTTATTGGTTTATTTATACTTTCTATAAAAAACATTTAAAGTTTATAAAATAAATATTTTATAATATTGAATTGAAAATTATCTATTTTTATATTGAAGGTAAAAAATTGGTGCAGGTCACATGATTAATTTTAACCAATAACATTTTAGCATTATAAAGCCGACCAATAGAATTTTACGTTAAATCACGTGATACATGCAATCGTCGACCCTCAATCCCGCCAATTATTCAAAGTAAAGGAAAGCTATGAACACAACACCCACATGACTTATGAACACAACATGGCCAGAGTTAGGGTTAGTTTAGCATGTATTTTAGTAATGCCGGTTATTGTTGTGTCCATAAGCATGTGTATGTTGTGTCCGTAGCTTTTGCCAATACTTTGAAGGCGAAAGCTACAGACACAACATACACATGCTTATGGACACAACAATAACTGGCATTACTAAAATACACGCTAAACTAACCCTAACTCCAGCCATGTTGTGTTCATAAGTCATGTGGGTGATATGTCCGTAGCTTTTTCTAAAGTATTTCACTATGAATAGAATGGGTGTATTCAATTTTAATTAGTTTTTGCTGGTCAATTGAGTTAATGTTGTAATAAATCGAGACCATAAGATGTACAGATTGGCTAAACCGCTGATTAACTAAATTAAATATACAGTAATACTTGTGATTCGATCACATTGCACCATATAATGCCTTATTTTGAATTAGAATTTCATTGGCAAAGCCGTCTATATGAGTTAAAAGTACACAAAATAAAGATTTTATTGTGAACCTTTATTCTTAAAAATGCTGAAACCTGTACACAATTTGATCACATTGCACCAAATAATGCATTATTTTGAATTAGAATGTTATTGGCAAAGCCGCTATTAAAAATACATACAATAAAATAAAGATTTTATTGTGAACTATGTAATCAGACCAATAATAAACATCCTAATCATCGCTAATATTTGTAGACCTGCTGTTTCTTTAATTATCATGATTATCAATTAACTCCAAAATCGCTAACCCAAATAAGAAATTAATTAAATTAAAGTCAAGCGTGAAAATGAAAGTAAAATAATAACAGAGAAATGGTATATGTGAAAATTTAATTAAATTAGAAGTTTATAAGAAAAAGATAAGAATAAAAATACTCATGATCAAATTCAAATAGATTTAGATGGAATGTCGTAAAGGCCCTATGAATATTATAAAAAGAAGAGTTAACAAAGATGTTTCGAATCATGGCTTTTTAATAAATAATAAGCAATTCTCCTTACTTTAAAAAGTTTTTGCATTTATTCTATTAATCCTTATTTCATTTTATCATATGCTTAGAAATAGCTATGGGTCGTATTAAAAAACACCTGCTAGTTCGTCGTATGAACATTAGAAAAGCGAGACGATATAGAAATCATGATAGTGATAGCGAAGATACACCAATAATTGATAATAATGAGTATGACCTAGAAGATGAAGAAAAAGCAGTTAAACAGTTGTTTTAAAATTCTCAAAAGCTGGATAATATAAAAAGCTCACTCTGGAGATATACTAGCAACTCCATTAGAACAAAGCAACGAAAATTAAGGGTAGAGTATATGTCGATCATTTTTACTAATAAACTATTGGCAAAATTTAGCTGGCATTATGGAGCTAAAAAATTTTTTTATATCGATTTAAGATTTAGCACAGTAAAAACATAGTGCATATTAGTAGATAAATTTTGAAGCAATTTGAATTTGTCATCAAAAAGTTAGATAAGGGCAAGATCCACGAGAACCTGTAATATGCCATAATAGGCTCTCACAGATTTGTACAGGCTCTCGCAGATCTTGCCCTCATCTAACTTTTTAATGACAAATTCAAATTGGTTCAAAATTTGTCATATGATAACTACTAATATGCACTATGTTTTTACTGCGCAGAATCTTAAATCGTTATAAAAAAATTTTTATTTATCTATGTCTAATTACTAAATTCATAAATTTGGTTAATAGTTTATTAATAAAATGATCGACATATACTCTACCCTTAAGAGAAAATAAATTAACAGCAGTAGGAAGTCATAAAATAACCCAATTTTTTGGCTCAACAAATGTGAATCTGAGTAATAACAATAAAATAGAGAACCAGTTAGACTATGAAAGTGAAAATGATCCTATGGAATATTCTGAACAGTGGGAACAACAACTTTAAGAAACAGTTAAAAGGATACAACAGTTAATCGACAATGCTAATATATCAAAACCAGATAAGGCAAGATATATTTCAGTAATTCATTATATACGACTACTTCAACATAATACGCCTAAAATGGAAGCAAGTCAGACAGTAGCAAAAATCCATAATGGAGGTGAGTATCGTGCTAGCTGTATACGTACATGGGCGAAAACATGCTTAGAAAGAAAGGAATTACCTCCATTTTTTTTAATGTGGAAAACATCTATCAAAATCATTTCTTCATGATAAATATATTTTGTTAAAAGTTGCAGGATATTTACGAGCCACAAAATTTAAAGTAAATCCATCATTACTCAAACAGTTCTTCGAAACCAAAATTCTTTCTGAACTTCATATAGATCAAGCTCAAACTATTTCTTTATGTACAGCACGACGTTGGTTAAAAAAAATAGGATTTACTTATAAACGATATAAGAAAGGAATATATATAGACGGTCATGAAAGAGAGGATGTTGTTGAATATCGCCAAGAGTTTTTACAAAAGATGGAGGAATATGACAGGTTAATGCCAAGATGGTTAGATGCTAATTGTGAAATTCGTAAAGAACCGTATCTCTTACCAGAAGAAAAAAAAATATATTTTAATTACCCATGACAAGTGTATTTTTCATTCTTACGATGGTATTAATCAATTTTGGGCACCTGAAGGAGAACTGCCGTTAAGAAAGAAAGGTCTTGGCCCTGGGCTTCATGTTAGCGAGTTTCTTACAGAAAAAATTGTAAGATTAAAAGATGAATTAGGAGAGGCGAGAGTAATAATGCAATTAGGTGCAAAAAATGATGGGTATTGGAATGGTGAAAAATTGTTAGAACAGGTAAAAAATGCTATAGAAATCTTTGAACGAACCCACCCTGGATGTGTTGGAGTGTGGGCATTCAATAATGCAACTAGTCATACTGTTATGGCACCTGATGCACTAGTTGCAACCAGAATGAATCTATACCCTGGTGGCAACAACCAAAAATGAGAAACACGATTTGGAATGGTGAATCGCAAACAGTGGTATACCCTAATGATCATGAGAACCCTTTTTTAAGATCGCAACCAAAAGGAATGAAAGCTTTCTTTGAGGAGAGAGGTCTCTGGAGAGATGAATTGTTAGCTAACTGTGAGAAATGTAAAAAGAATGAACAAGATTTTGATATAACTAACTGTTGTACACGTCGTCTTGTAGCAAATCAACCAGACTTTTTGGCTGAACGTGGATTAATTCAAAAAGAAATAGAAAACTGCGGACATAAGGTAATTATATTTACTAATACAAGTTACTTTCACTATAATAAAGTGATCAGACCTAATAATAAAAATTTTGTGTTTTGTGTATATTGAAATTTAATTTCTTCGCTATATTGAGAATTCACATAACAATAACTTGTAATATTTACCACAGATAATATTTTATCCAAAATTCCATCTGGAGCTTAATTATATCGAGATGTACTGGGGAGCAACGAAGAAGCGTACAAGAGAATTCTGTGATTATACATTAAAAGGGCTAAAAAAACAGATACCAAACGCACTTGACTCAATCTCAGTTGAACAAATTAGAAGGTACGCGAGACTTTCTTATCAATGGATGGATGCATATCAGAAAGGGTTAAAGGGAAAAGCAGCTGAATATGCAGTTAAAAAGCATAAACGCTACCGTTCAATTAATGATAATATATTAAATTAGTTATGTCGATACTTTTTTTTACCTGTATAAAAGTTTATTATAAAATAAATAATTTTTATTTAGCATATGGTTTTATAAAATAAGATTTTAGTAAAAAGTATGAAAAAATTATGTATTATCCGCATTCGCTTAAGTACAGTACATCATACCTTGCATATAATCTAATCATTGTATAACCCATGCCACATGCATCTAACTAAGCCATAAACATTTCTTTTTTATTATTATTAAAATAAAGACTTATTGCTAAATTATATAGAGTACTAGTACTTGAATATAAAGCGAAAGTACCGATTTAATATTATAACTAACCAATCAACGATAAGCATGTACTGCATTTTTATTGGTCAATATGCGATGCACGTGGGTTATACTGCAGGCAGAAAATTGGCACCTATAATAATAGTATATGGCTTTTGCTGTTCCTGCACTATAGTAAATATAATTGTAGTAATTGGCTATTTACGGTGCTATTTACTAGATAATTTAACTATCAAAATAATTCTCTCAATGAGATGATTATTTTGATAGTTAAATCATCTAAATTGGATCAGTGAATCAAAAGTTATAGTTTTTTTTTTTTTATGTCAACGTTCCCGCTCTGGGTGAGAGTTTATTTAATCAAGCCTGTGGATCAAGGGCGCCTCTTTGGGCAGCCCCACAAATGTTACATTAAATGAGAGTACAACTAGCCACACGTACAACTTTTGGTTGTCTAATTGAAGTAGTCCGCCTGAAGGTTCTACACTAGTTGCCATACCTACAACCCAACTAGGGGATTGCCTATTTAAACCCTCTGGTCCAAGTTTCGCATGTCAATCCTACTTGTGATTACTGGTACAGCCCTCCGATACATTAGTTAGTCGAAGACAGTCCCAGAAGGACCCCGGACATCTCTCATATATGTTATAACTGGATTTTGGCCAATTTTGACCTAATTTGCTAAAAATGACAAAATCTATTTATTTAAATAACTTCTGTTCTAGTGATCAGAATTGAATAAACTTTTTTTTTATAGATGCGCCTCACTGAGAGCTTCATTTTAAAAAAATGTTCATTCAAATTGGACCACTGGATGCCAAGATAATTGCCAAAAACTGATTTTTTGCTTTTCAAATTTTGGGGGTTTTGCTGAAATGCGTAACGTATGACCTTTGTACTACATGTCCGGGGTCCTGTCCCGGTTGCTAACTACATCCTCTTAGGACAAATTTATCCTCATAGTACACTTGGTAGGCAGTCCCTGTTCCACACAAGTATTACCTACACTTCGGTAACTTACGCACTCACCGAGGCAAGCAACTTGCAGTCAGGGGATATCTAACCGCTACCATTACCTACTTCTGCCCTTGTAAGATTCGCTCCAACTATAGATGCTAGTGAAATTAAACCATTTTACCAGGTGAAGTGATGAAATAGTTTCACCAGAATTGCACCAAAATTTTATTTTGGTGAATTGGTGAAATTGGTGAAATTGGTGAATTAGTGAATTGGTGAAATTGGTGAAATTGGTGAACTTGGTGAATTGGTGAATTGTTGAATTGGTGAAACGGTGAATTGAATTGGTGAATTGGCGAATTGGTGAAATAGTAAATTGGTGAAACAGTGAATTGGTGAAATGGTGAATTGGTGAATTTGCTCAGTCCTATAAACGGTTAATAGTTCTGCCCTCAAAGTGTGCCTGTAAAAACATAAAATGTAAAAACTTGAACAAAAACCTAACCGAATTCCAGACTGAAATAACTTCAGACTCTGGAAATTCACCATTTCACCATTCCGCGATTTTACCATTCCACAAATTCACTAATTCACTATTTCACCAATTCACCAATTCACCAATTGCACCAATTACACCAATTCACTAGTTACACCAGTTTCACCATTACCGATTGGTGATTGGTAAAATGGTAAAATCATTTCACCACTTTGATTTAATTTCACCAGCATCTATAGCTCCAACCCCAGTAATGACTATCACTTTTCTATCAGTTTTTCACCGATATATCCCAGACTTCCAATCCAGTTGGCCCGAAAGTGTTGATCTACCCGGCATTAGGTGCCATTATGGTTTTTCTCCTCCAGGTACCTACTTCTATAACATAGATCCTTTTTCTCTGGTACCTGATCTGGCGGCCAGGTTGCTAGACCTTGTCCCTGAGGTTGACGCCTGGTTCTTCGATCCAATATTCCGGTTTTGGTAGCACCGTCAAAAATCTTTGCTACTTCCTTACTCAGGTCTTGCCAAATGGGTTTCCGTTTTCCTAGTTCCTTGGATTTATCTGTATCACAAGGTACAACTTCACCCAAAAGCTCCCATTCAAGATAGTTACCAAGGACTACAGGTGATGTACCCAACCGATCAACAGGAAACAGTTACTGGAACACAGGTCTTATTTTTCAAAAGCATCGCCAGTGGGATTTGAACCCTAGACCTGCTACTTGGGAGGTGACAACTTACCAACTTCTCTAAGTCGCCACACCCCTAAAGTTATAGATTTTTAAAATTTATATATTTTTAAGATTATAATATTATACAAAAACATATTAGTACTTTATTTAGTACTGTAACTTTTTTTTTATATAATAACTTAAGAAAAAATTTTAGTCTTTTTTGCAATTGTTATACCAAGTTACTTGTTTAGTAGCACAAAAAACACTTAATTTTAATTAGTTAATTTTTGTCACAGCTGATGCTGAAGTTGGCTGATGCAAAAGCTCAGGGGTCTCGATTGGAAACTATAAGCCCTGCTAAAATCCACATATACTCTATAAATATAAAATCTACATCCAAACCCTACCCTAACCCTATAAGACAAAAGCGAAAAAAACATCCAAAAAAAATTTTAAAATTTTTCAAAATAGGTCAAAGCTTCAGTATTAGCCAACTTCAACATCAGCCGTGATAATTTTTAAAAAACTAAAATTTTTTAAATATTTATTAATTTTTTTAAAAAAGTTAAACAAATTTGAATTTTTAAAAAAATATTAAATCAAAAAATTATAAAAAATTTTTTTTAGAAATATATTTAAATATACTTAGATATTATTTATATTTTTTTTGATTGCTTATTAATATGTAAAATTTTGAGTTATTGTATTTAAGTAAAGTATATCAGAATGGTATATTATATTTAATAAAATTACCAATATTCAAATTTTTTTTTAAACCTGTTAATATAACTTTGTTTAATTAGCTAACTTTTGAATATACTAAAATAAAATATAAATATAAGTTAAAAGTGGGTATTATGGCGAAGTTGACTTTGATTGATGATATAATGTGAATTATCTAACAGAATCAAATGATTTTGATATCAACTAACTCGTCTCACAAAGATGAATCTAATGGTATAAAGATCATTAAATTCTAATCACTGGATCAAATGATATTATCGTTCAAAGATAAAGAAACCAAGATTAAGATTTTAGAGGGGGTGGGGGTATTGTGGCGAATTTGAGAGTTATATCATAATACAATGACCAGAATTGAATAATTTTTATAACACCCAATTTGTCTCAATGAGACGAATCGAATAGTAGTTAAATCATCCAATTCCGATCATTGGATCACAATATATTAACAATTATAGTACAATACACTACGATACAAAAATAATTTTGAGAGTATTATGCCGAAAAGTGTGTCATATGTACATAAGCATCATTATCTTGTGATCCAGTAAAGGACCCCGAAATATATATAGGTAGGTCAGGTTAATTATAGGGTTACTAAAAAAGAAAAGATCTGCAAAAAAACTTCAAAAATAAGCAAAAAAATTACTATAAATAGAAAAGATTTGCATAAAAAACCTTAAAAATAAACAAACTCATACTTGACCTATCTATGTATATTTCGGGGTCTTTCTAGTGATCAGAATTCAATAATCTAACCACTATTCAATTCATCTCATCGAGACGAATCGAATGGTATAAAAATTATTCAATTCTGGTCGTTATATCACAAGAAAGTACAAATTCGTCACAATACCCCCCTTCGTCATAATACCTATTTCACCTTATATTTATATATTATATAAATTTAATTTAAAGCTAAAAAGTAAAATTTTTTAAAATTTAATTCACAATCCACATAAGAATGATAGGATTTTATAAATTACGATAGTATAATTTACTATGTTTTTTATATATGAATGAAATCTTTTTTCCTCTACACTTATAAAAATTCTATATAGTTACAAAAAATAAAATATCAATATCTTTTTATCTACCAAACCAATTTCAAAAATTTTTTTACATTATATATAAAAAAGTATTCTCTACATTTTTCAATTAGAAGATCTAGTATATTAGCATAATAAAAAAAAAAGTTAGCTATGGAGAAAAAAAAGATTTCATAATTATAATAAATTTAATAGTAATTTGCACCTATGAAATACTATCCTTCTTATGTGAATCAGCAATTAAATTTTATAATTGTACTAAATTTAGTATTTTGTACTAAATTTAGTATTTTGTACCAAATTTAGTATTTTGTACTAAATTTAGTTTTTGTACTAAATTTAGTACAGCAAACAGATAGCCATTAATATTAAATAATTAGTAATAATTTAATTATTATTATTTTTTTTATTATCTTTAATAGTCTTGCTAGTACTACATTAATAAGTCTATATATTAACCGAAGTCTATATATATTAAACCCTCCAATTGCAAGTTTAACATCATCCAGCTACAAAAACCATGCCCAGATGTGATCTGACACACTAACTCCCATAAAACTAATTCTTTTAGATTCTTTCTATTTAAGCTACCAGATATAATAATTTTATTCTAGAAAAATAAAATGAATAAAAGAAAAAAAATGATGAAAATAAAAAGGGAAAAACTATCTTAACCTAAACAAATAACCAAAAGTATATAAAAAATAAAAGGAAGACAAAGATAAAAAAACAAAAAAAGTGATAACAGAACTGAAAAGTGTACTATTAAACCTGTACTAGCAAGTTTCTATTCTATAACCATTTATAGATTATATGCAATATGGATAAAAATAAAAAAAACACAAAACTCTATAGAGAAATCTAATCTCTAAAAGAACTTTTTAGAAAGAAATTTTATATCAGTATTTTTTATAACCTGATTCTGAATAGGTAGGCACCTTTTCAATTTGGATGAAATAAATGTTGATTTTTTGGAGAGAGTAATTAGATTTTCCACTTTTTAGTGAAATTTGAAAAGCCCAAGAAGAAATAATGAAAGTACCAACCTTGTAAAGAGTATAAGTTTTATGCTTTGGAGAATAGTATATCTGACCAAAAGTCTATTTCTGTCTAAGCTTCTGTATTTTTTGACAAAAACTTCAGGATTGTTGCCTTGCTATATTTTCTATAGTAACAAAGTCTTCCACCTAAAGAGCAAAACCCAGAATAAGGGTTCTTTTTCAGCACTATTTCAGTTTTCTCACATTCAATCTGAAACCCTTTATCCAAGTTGCTTCGAGATAAAGTCTTTGTTATATACAAATATACTAACTTCAAAGTTTTATAAGTCAGGTCTTTATAAAAAATTTGGTATAAAGAATTGTCAAAAAGAGTTGTGATAAAACTGTATATGAATTTAATTATTATTAGTATATCTAATTAATGTAAAATATTTATTACATAAAATACAAAACTCTAAATACAATCTTTATAAATCAAGAATAGTAATAACCTTCAAATGACCTTCAAATTATCTCAAATAACCTTAAATAACCCAATTTTATTATGAATTTTAGTTTAAAATAATCTAATTATTTGAAAAAGAAGCAAATGATCTCTAATTTTACTATTTCTATTATAAATAGGGTAATATATAGCTTTCTAAAAACTATTTTTTAAAAGAATATAATGCTAACTAAATCAGTTAGTATTAAAACTAATGTAGCTAACTGTTTTTTTTAGAAAAATAGTTTTTTGGATCTTGTTAAAAATGTATTCTATATAAATTTTCCAAGTATATATTTTAGTCTAGTTCCAGTATATAGTTTTTTTTTAAACTTAGGCAGCCTTGCCAACACTTTTATTTAAAATGACTGCATTTGTAAACAAACACAAGTAATTATTTAAATTCCAAGTCTGACATTACCTAACATTTCGCTTATTTTGATGAATTTTTAGATGCGACCTGCCGCACTGTTCCAAATTTCGTTTGAATCAGAATGCCTTATTATGACTGCCTACTCTTTAAACCTCCTTCTCTTAGCTTTCTGAGTAGAGATATTCTACTAGAAGAAACAAAAAACATATAATGAAGTAAAAAGGAAAAGTATAAAGGGGAATAACCTATACTACCTATAGAAGAAAACGAAAAAAGCAAAAAGTGACAGTACATAATAGCGTGGTGCCACAATGTGATACAGAAAATAGGAAGAAAAAACAAAACAAACAAAAAAAAAAATACAAATTGTGATCAATAATAAAAATTATATAATACTGCACAAGGAAACGCCTCGCCAAAGTATTATATGTACATAAAAATGAAAACTAAAAGAACAATCTAGAATTTAATTTTCAAGGATCTGCCTACTCTATTGCGTTATGTCCCATTATACGTTCATTCCTGTTTATCCACCTGCATGCCTTTTTCCTGATTAGGATAGGAACAACAATGCTGATCTTTTGAAGAGAGTATGCCAGATTTCTCACTTTTCGTTAAAAATTCTAGAAAAAACAACTTCAAGCGAGAATATGATAGCAGGTATATGGTCAAATATATTCTTGTAACCAAAAACCTTAAAGAGCTTGATAAAAAACTTATTTTTCTTAGTTCACCGCCTAGCCAAGCTGTAATACCTTTGTCGATGAAAGAAAACTTCTACCAGAATTTCTTGTACCAAGGGCACTCACTACCAGTTGTCTTGCACAACTGACGCTTCTGGCTTGCATGCTGAATATATAAAGGAGTCCTTGAAAATATAGAGAAAAGTTGACTTTTATAAAAACCAGTACTAATAGCTGCTTTGTCTTTTACTAAAAAAATTTTTTGTTTTTCTTTTGTTTGGAAATTTGTACAAGTGAACGACAAGAAGAGTTGTAGTAAAAATTAGGTTCAGTATATAGTATAATTTTTTTATAGTTTAAAGAATTAAAGTAAAATAATTAATTGGTAATTTATTTCTAAAAAAGTAATTATAGCAAAAGGCACTTTTGTATTTTTTTTTTTTTTTTTTACTCTTTGACAGTTTTGCCAATATTTTGTTGAAATAGTAGTTGATTATTACATATAGTACTATATTAATAAGATAAATATCTAATATAAAATTTAATATTAGTAATTACTTTAAAAGCGCCTATATGTAATCTGTCATACTATTTTATAAATAAAGCAGATATAAACTTTGTTAAGAGTAGAATATACGTAAATCAATTTTTATATGATATGCATGGCAAATCAAGACCTTATTTATATAGAGAATAAAAACATGCCACTAATAAAAATTTTCGAGAACACAATCAATTTTTTTCAAAATCTTATATTTTGTAGATTAAAATATACTCTTTTTAAAGATATAAATTTTAATAAACAAATTATTTTAAAAAAGTATACTTGTATATATCATAAAGTTTGCTGTGATGGCATTAAATTTGCTATAGTGCACAAAATTAATTCAATTTTGATTGGTTAGATCATATGATCATCATATGATTTTTGTAAACAAAAAAACAATACCCAATCTTTAACTACATGCTTCATTAGTGAATACTAACCAATATTAATGATTTTACTGCCATTAGAATCACAAATACCTACTCTACAATTTTTATAATAAATTTTAAAATAACTTACTTAATAAAATTTTCTTTAATTTTAAAAAGAAAAAATTTTTGCTATTAAGATTATATAAAAATTAATCTACGTATACTTTACCTTTAATTCTATCAAAAAGCAATATAGAATTTCTTTTCAAATCCTTTTACTTTGCATTAATGGCAGGAATAAATTATATCCAAAACTCAATTATACAAAAAAAACAATAAAGTGAAGAAAATAAAACAATATAAAAAAAAAGAAATAACTACAAAACCTAAACAAAATACCAAATACTAACAAAAATAATAAAAAATAAAAAATGAAAAAGATGAAGAAAAATCCATGCTAATAATAAAGCCTAACAAAGAAAGAAACAAAAGAAAAAAACTACAAAAAAAAAAAGAATGCACTAAAGTATTATTAAAAACCATGCTAGAAGATAAAAATTATACAATACTATACTAACAAAAGTCTATTAAAGTATTATATATATATAAAAGAAAAGAAAACTATGCCTAAAAAAAAATTTTAAAAAGAAATTTTTGTTTAGAATTTTTTTCAAATTAATCTTGCATGTTATGTTATTTTTGTTTATTTTGCAAAAACTAAAATTTACTTGTAATCTAATTCTAATTAGATAGGCACATTTTCAATTTGAATAAAAAAAAATAAAAAATAAAAAAATGCATAATAAAAAAAATTAAAATTAAAAAAAACTATATACTAGTAATAAAATATATATATACTTATTATCACTAGTGATCATTGTTAGTGATTAGCAATAAAGTGTAACATGTAAATTAAAAAGTTTTTTAACAAAATAAAAATTAAAATTTAATAATATTAGAGTTAGAATGAAAAACTAAGATGTGACAGAAATAGTTTTTACCAAAATTCTACAAAAAATTTTTTTGTTAGAGCCTTAGAAGTAATTTCATAGACAAAATTTAAAGATATAAATATACACAGTGATGATTACCACTGGTGATAAATAACTAACTTCAAAAAAAAATGTATAAAATTTTTTTAATTATAGTGCTCCGATTTACTTTATATTATATATACCAAATTTGGAGGATTGCTAAAGCTTTGTACCCACGTACCTTTTGAAATTTTAGTTATAATTAGAATTAGAGTTAGTTTGCCATTAAAAAAGGATATAAATATAGGTAAAATTGCCTTTTTTACATTTTTTATAATGCACAAAATGGATTTAGACTATCGTTTTTATATTTTTGCGGTTTTTTGATTTTTGACTTTTCTGTATAAACAAAATTTTATAATTCTGATTGGATGATCTATATAAAAGTTATGTGGGTACAGGCTTTAGCGGACCTCAAATTTGGGGTATATATAAATGCTTTTAGCCAATCAGAAGGCGTTATATACCAATTCTGATTGAATAAAAAAATTATAATAATTTTTTTTTAAATTTTTTATATTAAGGCCACGAAAAATTAATCAATTGGTTTTTATAACCCGGCTGAGTCAAAATTTGGAAACCTCAAAAAATTTTTTTATATATTTTAATAACCGGGTAGGATTTTAAAAAAATTTTATATAAAATTTTATAAAATTTTATATATGTAATTTAAAAAAAAAAAGCTGGCCAGCTGGGTCAGTTAAAAAGATACATGTTATGAAAACCAAGTAATTAAATTTGTATGGCCTAAATGCCAAAATTTCAAAACATAATAGCTTTAAATACTTATATAACTTTGATTTAAAAGCTTTTTTAAAAATCCTAACAAATAATTGGATAGTAATTTGGATAGTACTAATAAAAAACAAAAGTTTTTATTAGTTATATTTTTAAAAAAAATTTAAACTTAAGCTTTTATAGATTTATTAAAATATACATATATATATAATTTTGATAAGAGGTGACTTGGAGTACTATAGCAATTTTGCTTTTATTAACTAAAGATTAAGATAAGTACTGCTACAAAATACATCTACTACTAATCTTCTACTCATTAATATAAGCTCTGTTTCCAGTTCACTAATTAAAAAGTTGTTATTTAATCAAGATTGCTAACTTTTTTTTAAGTTTTCTTACCTAGCCCTAGGATAAGAAGCAATTAATTCCATATTTTTATAAACAACAAAAGTTTATAAAAGTAAAAGAAATAAAAAAAAAGAAAAAATACTATAATATCTAAACAAGAACAAAAAACAAACAAATAAAAAGAAAAAACAAAATTGATAAAGTTTATAAAAACTAGTTTAAAAATTATATAGACTGTGCAAAATATTAGACTATATTAAAAAACTATATATATATAAAAACTAACTGAAAACTATAATAAATAGCTAAAAAAAAAAAACTTGTAGTTTAACAAAAATTTTAGTTGAAGATATCTATAAATAATATTATATACCCTTAAATAGTAGCTCTTGACCCCCAGACTATATAAAATTTTTTTTAAATCCATAAATATATATATAAAATTTTACAAAAACTTGAATATCTTGTAACACAGTAATCTGATTTGGATAATTTTAGTATCATTTGATTTGTCTTGGTGAAATGAATCCAATGATACCAAAATTATATTATTTGAATTACTGGATCACAAAATATTTACAAAAAACTATTGGTTATATAGTAATTTTATAAGAAAAGATATAGCCAATAGTATTTTGCCAATAACTTCAGATCCAGTAATTTAATTGGAATGAATTTGTACTATTCAACTTTTTTTACTAAGATGAATTGAATATAGTAATATAAATTAAATTCGCGCAGTAGGCACATATATTAGGGCTCCCTATATATATAGCATACATATAAATTTTTTTTTGTACAGTATGTTTTTTTTTGTATTTGCATAAATAAAAATTTTTAAATTATAATACTGATCAAATAGTACCAAAATTATTCAATTTGGACTACTTGAACAGAATTTTTATAAAAAAATTATATTTTTTGATCCACCCTACTTATCAGAAAAAATATTATATTTCGTCTAATCACCCTTTTGTATAATGTTATTTATGGATACTCTATGGTTCTATAAAGATTCAAGAATATATCATTTTGTTTATCCTGTAAGTAGTATCACTGTAGTATCTGTGATCTTAACTCATGATAGCAGTTCCATTTTGGTAAGCATTTTATCTGAAATAGAAATAGTAAATATTATAGATCTTTTGGAGAGGGTAAGCTAGATTGCTTACTTTTTGAAATTTCAAAAAAAGCCAAAGGAATAAGAGAGAAGTAATTTGTACACTTTTTAATATTTATAGATATTTCTTTGTAAATTTATGATATTTACTTACTACACTTCTTGTTAGAATGCTAGCTAGTACTTTTTTCTTTAATAAGTGATAAACTTTAAACTTATTGGCAAATAGTTTATAAACTATATCTCTAAAATGACAAGTGCTATTTTAGCAATATATAATAAATTCTGAGCTTGTTAGCAGATAGTTTATAAGCTCTATCTCTAAATAACAAATACTGTCTTATAGTTCCTATTCAACTATGTTTAGTTTATATTAAAAATTTTTAAAAAAATTTTTTAATTTTTGTTGGTACAAATAATTATCAGAAAAAGTTTATGATAATTTTTTTTGAACAAAAATGTATAAAAATATGTATAAAATTAAAAAAATATATAAAATTAATAAAAAAATATAATAAAAATAATAAAAGTAGTATATGTATATGCATATATACAATATAGTAAAATAAAAGTAAATTTTAGTTATTCCTTATTATAAAAATAACATAACTAAAAATTTACTTTTATTTTCACTAACATTTTTCTATTGTTATTTTGAATTTTTTAAAAAAAAAGAATATAAAAATAAATACTGTATAAAAAAAAAAATAAATAAATAAAAAAAAAGAATTAAAAAATAAATAAAAAAAAAATTAGAATAAAAAAAAAGTTGAAAATTTCATGCACCTGCATGGCCATGCACCCCTTGATCGACCAATCAAATTTTAGCACGTAATAGTCAATCGAGATCAAGTTGAGCTTCCTACCTTTCAACATTTGTCACACCTAGTAACAGTTACCGCATCATGTGCAACCAATCAAATAACACACAACGAAATAATGGGCATGGGCGTAATTTCGAATTTTGACCTGAATTAAGCTTAATTCATGCCAAAATTCAAAATAACACCCATGCCATTATTTCAAGAATTTACAGTATACTAAAAAAATCAGAATCAACAAAAAATCATTATTATACAATTATTATAATTTTATTGATACATATAACCTGATCAATTACAACATTATTACATCATAATAATCTAAAAGCACTATATTTTAATACAAAAAAAACTATAATCAAACCAGTGCTTATTTACGTCTAGTAAAAGATTTAAATTCAAAAAAAAAAGAATAAAAAACGAAGTTAATAATTAGATTAATAAAACAAAAAAAAACAAATTAAATACCTTAATTGAAACGTGTTTGCCTGGTACTGATTCACATCTGGTAAAGCCTAAAAATCCAAAAAATAAAACCAAAATTAGTAACAAAACTAATAAGACAAAGAACAAAACGAAAAATAAAGAAATTTAATACCTTACTCAAATGTCGCAAACACGTTCTTCTTGTGCTAATTCATATCTGGCAAAGCCTAAAAGCCTTAAGAAAGAAAAAGATATTAGTAACAAGACTAACAAGACAAAAAAAATGAAAAAAAGAAAATTTAATATATACCTAACCCAAAACGCTATACATACACTTGCCTAGTGCTGATTCATATCTGGCGAAGTCTAAAAACCCAAGAAAAATTAAGTTAATGACAAAACTAACAAGAAAAAAAATGAAACAAAGAAGAAAATTTAAATATCTTTCTTATTTGAAATGCCACATACATATTTGCTTGGTACTGATTTATATCCAGTGAAATCTAAAAAACCAAAAAAGAAAGCCAAAATTAGTAACAAAGGCTAACAAGACAAAAAAAATGAAAAACAAAAAAGAAAATTAATACCTTACTCAAAACGCCATACACACATTTGGCTAGCACTTATTCACATCTAGGAAGTCTAAAAACCCCAAGAAAGAAAACTGAACTTAATGACAAAACTAATAAAACAAAAAAAAAAACAAAAAACAAAGAAAGTTGGTGCCTTACTCTAAAACGCTACATGCACGCTTGCTAGTGCTGATTTAGCGAAGCCAAAAACCCCAAGAAAGAAAAACGAATTAAGTAAAAGATTAACAAGAAAAAAAAACAAAAAACAAAAAAGAAAGTTCAATATATTAACCGAAAAGCCGCTTACATACTTGCTCATGTCCACGAAGCCTAAAAAGAATAAAAAGTTAGTAAAACAAGACAAACAAAAGACAACTGAAAGCAAAAAAAAAGAAAATAGCATATTTGAAAAACCACTTAATTTCGCTGAGCTAATTTACATCCAGCAAAGCCCAAAAAACAAAGAAAAGTAAGTAAAAAAACTTAAAAAAAAAGCAAAGAAAACCAAATATCTAACCTGAAATGTTGCTTGTGCGGCTGTTTCACTTCCCAGCAAAGCCTACAAACCTGAAAAAAACAATTAATAAAAGAAATTCTAAAAAAAAAAACACAAAACCTAGATCTAGATCAAATCGAATCAAATTAGGGAGTTAACTCGATCGCCAAGGAGTGCATGACCATGCAGGTACACAAAAAACATATTCTCTTAATTTTATTGTTTTTTTAATTTTTTTAATTTTAATTTTTATTATGGGAATATGTTTTCTGTGCACTTGCATGGTTGTGCACCTGGCAACCTACCACCCTCGGAGTCAAATCAGATAGATCAATGCGTATTTAACAGCTATATATTGTATTTTTTTTCTATTCTAAATACTTTTTTTTTTTGTTAGCAATAGAGATTCAGGAACCGGGACTGGTACAGAAGATAAGTACCAGTTTTTTTTTTGTTCATTCTTTCGTTTTCTCAGTTACTTTTTCGCTCTACTAACCTTTTCTTTCTTGTAGATTTGTGTTTTACTGGGCACCGGGAATAGAGATTCGGGAACCGGGACTAGTACAGAAGATAAGTACCAGTTCTTTTTTGTTCATTCTTTCGTTTTTTTTCAGCTACTTTTTCGCTCTACTAATCTTTTCTTTCTTGTAGATTTGTGTTTTATTGGGCACCGGAAATGAGATTCGGAAACCGGGACTGGTACAGAAGATAAATACTAGTTCTTTTTGCTTGTTCTTTCATTTTTTTCATTTTTTCGTTTTTTTCCGGTTACTTTTTTGCTCTACTAACCTTTTTTTTTTTGTAGATTTGTGTCTTACTGGGCATCAGAAATGGAGATTCAGGAACTAGAACTGGTACAGAAGATCTTTTTTGTTCATTTTTTCAATTTTTTTCATTTTTTCATTTTTTTTCAGTTACTTTTTTGTTTTACTAAGCTTTTCTTTCTTGTAGGTCGCTAAAGTGCTGGAATGAAGCCGCCGAAAATGGAAGTTTGAGAACCAGGAATGAAGATNTGGTACAAAAGATAAGTACCAGTTCTTTTTTGCTCATTCTTTCATTTTTTTCATTCTTTTATTTTTTTTTAGTTATTTTTTCGCTCTACTAACCTTTTCTTTCTTGTAGATTTGTGTCTTACTAGGTACCGGGAATGGAGATTCGGGAACTGGAACTGGTACAGAAGTTAAGTACTAGTTTTTTTTGTTTATTTTTTTGTTTCTTCGGTTACTTTTTCGCTCTACTAGGAATGAAAATTCGGGAACTGGGACTGGTACAAAAAATCAGAAGATAAGTACCAGTTCTTTTTTGTTTGTTCTTCTAATTTTTTTTTGGTTACTTTTTTGCTCTGTTAACCTTTCCTTTCTTGTAGGTTTGTGTCTTACTAGGCACTAGGAATAGAGATTCAAGAACCAGGACTGGTACAAAAGATAAGTACCAGTTCTTTTTTGTTTGTTCTTTGTTTCTTCGGTTACTTTTCGCTTTACTGAAAATAGAGATTCAGGAACTAGGACTGGTACAGAAGATAAGTACCAGTTTTTTTTTGTTCATTCTTTTGTTTTTTTTCAGTTATTTTCAGTTATGTTTTGTCTTACTAAGCTTTTCTTTCTTGTAAGTTGCTAAAGTGCTGGAATAAAGCTGCCAGAAATGGAAGTTTGAGATCCAGAAATGAAAATTCGGGAACCAGAACTGATACAAAAAGATAAGTACTAGCTCTTTTTTGTTTGTTCTTTTTTGTCCTTTGGTTTTTTTTTTGTTTTACTAAAATTTTCTTTTTGTAGATTAGTTCGCTAGGGTATTGGAATGTACCAGAAATGAAGATTTGGAAACCGAACCTGGTATGTAATAGTTTTTTTTTGTTTGCTTTTTTTGTTCTTCGGAGATTTTTTTTGTTTTACTGAAATTTTCTTCTTGTAGGTTCGTGTTTCACTGGAATATTGGAGTGGTCCCAAAAATAAAGATTCGGGAACCAGAATTCAAAAGATTAGTTTAATGCTGGGAATGAAGATTTGGGAACCGGGATTCGAAAAATAAGTTTAGAATTGTTTTTTTTTGATTGTAAGATCATTATGGGCTTTTTTTTCTTTTAATTTTTTTTTTAATCATGGGATCGTTAAAGGCTTTTTTTTCTTTTGAATCATTATAGGCTTTTTTTTTCTTTTGGATTGTTATAGGCTTTTTTTCTTTTGGATTATTATAGGTTTTTTTTTGAATTATTATAGGCTTTTTTAATAAATAAAGTTATTTAAATAAAAAAATCTTAATAAAAAGTTTTATATTATTGCAATTCGTAATTTGATTGGTTGACAGGTCAGTAGGTCAATTGGTTAACAGTTGGGACCGATTGTCCATCACCTTGATCATGTGAATAATTTTGATTGGTAGATCACAGGGTGCATGAAAAACTTAAACCCTAAAATTAAAAAAAAGTAAATAAAAAAAGAGATTTATTTTTAGTGTACCCTGCACTATAGTATATCCCTGATCACGGGGTATAAATAGTAATCATCAGCTAATTAATCAATTGATGTTTTTTTTTACTTTTTGTCTGTTTTTGTACGTTGAATAGTTACTAATATTTTTCTTTTTTTTTTTAGTATCAGGTTGTTGTCGTCATTAACTATTGGATTTAGTATTGTCGTTGTTATAGGTGTACGCCTGCAGTTGTTGTTAGCCTAGATATTGCTACTAGATAATACTGCTCCTTGTTGGTGAAGCTGTTTCCAGTATGCATATGGTTTTAGTTTTGGTACATTATTATGTTTAGGTTAAGGGTATTTGTTAGACTTGTTGATTAGTGCTTTCAAAAGGTATTTTTGGGCTTGAAATTACAGGACATATGATTTTATTCGCTTATTGGTTTTGTTTTTTGGGTTTGAACGTGTTACTAACACTTTTTCTTTTTTCTAGAACATTTTTTGAGTTTTTTTGGGAATGAGGAGTGTAAGATTTTGTTGTTGCCTTTGTCTGTAATATATTATTAATACCTTTAGAGAAGTATAATTTTATTTATTTTGGTTGTTGAATGCACTGTTCTTCTAATATCTTTTTTTTTTAGGTGTTGCAATTTCCCACGATTTGTTATATTCGGTGCATGTTATTATGCTTGGGTTAAAGTATTTATTTGTTAAACTTGTTAGTTAAATAGGTTAGTGCTTCCAAAAAGTATTTTGGGGCTTGGAATTACTAGAACATATGATTTTATTTGCTTATTTTCTTGCTTTTTGTTGGTTTTAAACGCGTTATTAATGCTTACTTTTTCTTGAACATTTTTAAGCTTTTTTGGAAATTCAGAGTACTGTATATAATTTTGTTGTTTTTGCTTGTGGATATATTATTAATATCCTTTTTCAAAAGTGTAATTTTATTCAGTTTGTTTATTTTGGTTGTTGAGTGTACTGTTCTACTAACATCTTTTTATTTTAGGTGTTGCGATTTTTCAAAGATTTGTTACTTTTGGTATTGTCTTTATTAGCATAGTAATTTGTTATTACCTTATATAAAATGGTAAATACTCTTGTTATTGGTGCTGACGTTATTTGAGATGCGAAATAACTTTGGTAAGTTGTTGGGTTGGGGTTAGGGTTAGGGTATGTTAAAGATAGTTGTAGTTGTATCGAGTATTTAGGAATGGGAGCGAAGCGGAGATAACAGCTAAAGTGAAGCGACTATAGTTTGTGCGTAGTTAATAGAATAGTTTAAACTGTATATATTGCATATTGCCAATAAAATTGTTAAAACCGTATTACTTAAATAACTTTTATGTGAGTATCAAAAATGTGGTAATTATTGTATTAGTAAAATAAATTAATAGTTAAATGATGTAATACATACATACGTATGTTTGTTATGCATTGATTATACCGATCATATGTTCTGGTGGTGCACCATTTTTAAAATCTATAAAAATATAAAACAAGTACTTTTTTTACTTTATTTATATATTTATTTGTTATTTTGTTTTATTGTTTTTTTTCTTATATTTTTACTGGCAGATAAGTAGTTATAATTTTGAAGATTATTGCAAATTACAATAGATGGTAGTATGATTTGTGAAAATTATACTTTTTAAATATTTGCACAAATTTTCGGCAAAAAATCTGTAAAGAAATACAAAAATCTAAATTTTAAAGATTTTTGCAATTTTTTAAACAAAATTCTGCACTTATATAAATTTTAAGATCACTACAGATTAGGGCTCTGAAGTCCGGGTCCAGTCCGGTCTGGGTCTAGCTGGACCCAGACTCGAACCCGGACTCGAACCATAAATTTTGAAAATTTCGGACCAGAACCTGGACCCGAACCTAAAGTACCAAACCCGAACTGGACTCAAACATGATTATAGGTTCGGTCCGGGTTGGTTCGAAGTTTGCGAACCTGTCCGGGTTCAGGATTAGCAGTAAAAAAAAAAACAAAAAAAAAATAATAAATTTCTTATGCCAATCTGATCTGTAATCTGGCATAGATCATAAATATATGCAGTACAAAATGTAAAAAAAACTTAAAAAAAAAAAACTATTTTGCACGATTTTATCGCAATTTTTACTTTTTCAAACCCAGGTTATACTACAAATCGTTTTTGAAAATTAATGTATTTTTATTTTATTATTTATTGCAGTTGATGCTGACTTGAGGCCATTATAAAATACTAGTAGTAGGCACATCCAAATATCTGTGCTTAAATTAATTTTTTTATTCGTATTTTTTTTTAGATTATTTTATTAAAAGTTTTATTTAATTTTAATTATATATATATATATTACAATCAAAAATTGAAACTGCCTAGAAAAAAAGTTTTTTTTTTAACAATTAATCGTTTAATGCGCATAACAGTTTAACCTACTTGGATTTAATACCATTTAGCTTAAACTAACAGTATAAAGAAAATTTTGTACCACTAAATAATTTTAACTCTTAACGAAAAATGCTTATCTATGATATTTCTTAAATATATGGGCCAAATTGTTTTATTACTATAGTTGTTTGATATGTCATGAACACATGGCAAAATGATTTTAAAATTATCAATGACGATATTGATAAATAGTTAATTGGAATAAAAATAAAATGAATAAGAAAAGGTAATATATTATCTTTTTTAATTAGAATAATTAGAAGTAAAGATTGAAATAATAAAATTAAATATACTATATAAACTTAAAATGTATAAAAATAATTCGAGTGCTGCAAAGAGAAAATGAGGTTGTGGACTTTCAATTCCATTTTTTAAATTAATTGACGAGTAATAGATTAAATTAAAATCTTGTAAGAAACTTTTCTTGACATCATAATTGATATACAGAAGGGTGAAACCTGGTTTTTTAGGTTACGTTTTAATGAGATCTGTACTTAATTAGTATTATGATACTATTTTAGAATAGTTAGATGGTGATCTGCATCAATAACATAACCTTAAAACTCAGGCCTTGTTGTGTTTATTTCTTTTTTAGGAGTTCAAAATGTAACCGATTGGCATAAAGTTATAGTCTGTTTCCTTTTTAAGAGTTTAATAAGATTAACAGAGATAAAATTAGCCAACAAAATTGGTTAAAAGTGAAAGATGAATAAAATTTTAAGATTATAGATGATGTATATTATTACTGTATTATTCATAGTTTACTGGGGTATCACACAGACTAATTAATCAAAACTATGCCCAATAACTATATAATCTATCATAATGCAGATTTTTATCAGTAAAATTAAAATAAATGATCAAACATAATTTTACTTTGCTTAATTATAAAGAAAAGTGCAAAATTCTAAAGGTATCACATAAATATAGTACTTACTTATCTAATTTTTTTTAATTAAAAACTGTTCGTCAGAACTGTTTCAAAGTAGCTATGGTTGATTTTTTGCTAAAGTTCTAATCGGGTTTCGATTTATATGGTTTAATATAACCTTTTCGTCCTAATTAATGAATTTCAAGTACTCTATAAAGTAAATGTTCAAAACCCAAATATTAATAGAAAAAATAAAACTATAGCTTTATTCTTTGACTTTATATAAATAACTGGTAAAAATTTCAAGCTGATTGCATGCCTATATAATAAGTTAATACATTTTAAAATATTTAAAATATCGATTTTTATATGAGTTAATAAAACCCGATAAGGTATATAGAAGTAAATCAATTTGCTTTGTAGTAATGTAAAAAATCTGCTATATGATAAATCACATAGTTATCGAACATAGTTTTGGTTAATTAGTCTGTGTGATATCCCAATAGTTTACGTTTCTGATTTTGCATGACATAGTAATGTAAAAATATATAAACCTCCTAATTAAATTTCACTTCGCTTTAACTTTCCTCTAAAATTAGAAATTTTATATTATATAAAACAAGTAATAATCATGAGAAAAAATGTACGTCAATCAGCTTTAATATTTTGCCTTCGATTTAGATGCCAGTAAAACTATATACTTATGTTCCTAGTATGGATGCCCGTAACTTTGTTCACGGCATCAATACCATCTTATGCACGTTGGATTGGGTATTGGACTTTCAGACCAGACTCAAACTTTCGGTCCGAACTCAAACTGGACTCGAACCAAGCCAAAAGTTTGATATTCGGACTCGGACCAGACTGAGTTGTAAAATAGTTTGAGTCCGAGTTTGGTTTGAAATTCGAACCGGACTCAGATTTGCCTAAAGTTCAGCCTCAGTTCAGGTCCGTCGGAGTCCTATTACAAATTATTAATATTTTTATTTTTTTGATAAAACTAAATAACCAATTAATAGATATAAGTCATATATTGTTATTTTTCTTATATTTTTAAATTTAAAATAAAAAAATTATGTTTTAAAGGGTAGTGTGTCAATATTTTCAAATTCATATAAAATAGATTGTAGATTAACTTGGTGTAACCAAAATCATATGATATCATGTAAACATTATATGATTCGACCAATCTGAATTAGCAATTCTTTGTACTATTCAGAAAAAACATATAGCAACTAAAGTTCTGCAATTTGATTTGATTTGATCAAATATTTGATCTCAAATCAAATTCAAATACAAAATTTTCAAATCAAATCAAATTCAAATTGATAAATAATTGATTTGATTTTTGACAAATATTTAAAAAATTTGAAACTTTATATATAATTTTTAAAAATTTCAAATCAAATCAAATTCAAATACAGAATTTTTAATTCAAATCAAATTCAAATCAAAACAAATTTGATTTGATCAAATTCAAATATACTGAATATTTGATTTGATTTGAGGTTGAGGAACTCTAATAGCAACCTGAATTTATTTATTTTTTTTTAATGTTAAGGTGAGGTCATGCCTCTGGACTTTATTAAGTGTATACTAATCATTACAATATATTGCTTACAATTATTATACTATCTACTAAGTACTGAGACTTGGACTAATTTATCCATAACTATACATGAGAACAAAATTATTTTGTCTAAATCACGAAATTAAAATTTGAAGATGAAATTGTTTTTGACCTATTTTACTTAAAAAATGAAATTATTTGATACTTTTTTTGAATAGATAAAATTATAAGGAACATATCTATATAAATTTTATTTGCTCTTCCTTATAAAAAATTTTAATTTTCTCTAATAAAGACGAAATAGGCCTTTTTCAAAAATCAATTTTGGTGGCATCACTATCCATAACCTAAACCTACCAGAGCCTACCATACTCCCATTTATATAGCCAGTCTGGTTTTGGACGTCCCTTTTCTCCAACTAACCGTTAGTATTCATATGTCCACCACTTTACCCACATTTCCTAATATCATTACTTCCAATTTGGTGTATCTGATTCCAGGTAGGCGCTTTCTGCTTCCAAATTGGTATACCCAGTTCCTTACAAGCGTACTTCTCAGAAGTTCGTATTTCAAGCTATGCAGCTGCCTCTACTACATTGGGTAAGTATCTCAAGCCTGCATGCTGCCACAACTAGCCGATTTTTCTGCGACTTGGGGACCCAGGATATAACGTTCCAAATTCGGAAATATGCGAACAACTGTACTCCCCACTATGGTGATGAGTATCCAGGCATGTTTCGCTAAAGCTTTCAGTCCCTAATGTAGTTGAATGGCATCATGAGGCTTGGCCAACCTGATCTACCATTACATGCACTTATACTAGCTATACATGTTACTGGTGATTTCAGATCCTCTTAATGTCCTAAGACTCCTATATGGGTGCACTCAGAGCTCTGTTGGGCTTTGACACATACACACCTCCATGCTTCCACTTCTTGCTGGTCGGTCAGTTTTGACTGCCCTTGTAGGGTTCATTCTGATCCTCAGTACTCACATCCGACACCTCCAACTTTATACTGATTCCTCCCAAACTACTATGGCAGTTGGCCCAGAAGGATTGGTTTGCTTGGCTTTATGTGCCAATGGACTCTCTTTTCTTGGTACCCACTTTCAAAACATAGGTCCTTTTCCTCCGGTACAACTTCGGCGGCCAGGTTGGTGTCCCCTCTTGCTATAGGGTATGTTCCATTCAGTTCTTTGGTCTCTGGTTGAGAGGGCTTCTGTAGCACCGTAGGAGGATCTTCCTTACCTCCCTACTCGGGACTTGCCAAACAGGTTTCAATTGTTCAGGTTCCTTGGATTTGTCTGTGTAACTTACACAACTGCACCAATGCTTCCATTCAAAATGGTGGTACCAAGGTTACAGATAATATACCCAACTGATCGATGAACAAATGTTACTATAATACAGGCCTATTTTCCAATTCATCTCCAGTGAAATTTGAACTCTAGACCTGTTGCTTGGGGGTGACAACCAGACAGCTTCTCTATGTCACCACACCCCATACCTGAAAACTTTAATTATATGTAAAGTTAATTTTTTTAAAGCAATACATATTGTGCAACTTCACTATTATAAACACACTGGATTAACTATACATTACATAAATTTGATACAAATTGGTTAAGATGTTAAAAAGTTTTACTAGAAGTATTTTTTATTTACTATGTAAAAATCTAATATACCACATAGATCATATGAAAAATGATCTACATATACTCTATCCTTAAAAAATTTAAAACTATTTACTTAGTTTATAACAACAATTTACAAATATAAAAACTTTATTAATTGATGATTTGTTACAAATTAATAGTAAATGATTGATATTAATTAATAATTTATAATGGGTTTATTTATATACAGGAGGAACATATTATTATGAACACTTTGTAAAAATTTATATTGAGCTAAAAAAACAAAATATAAAAAATGTTAAAAACTATAAATAATTTTTGTAAAAAAATTATTTATAGTTTCAACTAGAAAATCATAGCCAGATATATATAAATTTATATTTCTTAATTTTTTATATATTTTTATTATAATATTTGAATTTATATTTATACCTAGCTATAATTTTTTTTAGCAACTACTAATTTAAATTAGTTAAAGTTTTTATTGTAAATAGATATGATATTGGGCTTCAACATGCTAAAATTTTATATAATTTGAATTAGTAATTCTTGAGTTAAAAACTTTAAGTAATATTTTTAGCAAAATTATTTATAGTTTTTAAGCAATTTCTCAAAAACTACTAATCCAAATTGCATGAAATTTAGTATGCGAAGCCCAATATCATAACAATTCATAAAAAAATTTTTGACTAATTGAATTAGTACTTACTAAGAAAATTATAGCCGGATATAAATATAAATTCAAATATTATAGTAAAAAATTAAGAGATATGAATTTATATACAGTATATCAGCTTTAATTTTCTAAACAACTACTAACAGGTAAAAAATTTTAATATATTGTAGCCCAATATCATATCTACTGTATTTACAGTAAAAAGTTTAATTGATTTGGATTAGTAGTTGCTAAGATTAAATCTAAATATATTCATGAACTTTGAACTAAACTTGAACTGAATCTAAATCAACTTTAAAAGTTCAATATTGAACTGAACTTGAACAGTATTTTAAAAAATGTTCAAGTTTAGGTTTAGTCCAGTATTGAACTGAACCTGAACTTGGTCTAAGTTCAGAACAGTTAGGTTCATAGGAAAACCATTTCATTCATGGTCTGAAGGCATGCAGGTAGCCTTTTATCCACACAACTAGCACCACTTGTTACTATTTTACTATTGAAGGAAGAGCATCAGACATTAATGCCAATCTCTAGTCTCAGGATAGTAAACTGGGGTTGAAAGTTAGAACAGTTCTAAATGGAGGTTGGGTTAGATAGATGGTAATTAATTCGGGTTAAAAGATGGAGGCAGGTTTTATTAAATGGCAAAGGGAAGCTTAAGAATAAATAAGTAATAAAGAATAATCAAATGTATCAATAAATTAATTGATTATGGATCACTCAGTTCATGATAACAATAGCCAAAACAATAAATCAGATAAATCAAATAACAAATATCGATATAATAATTAGCCAATATGATATAATAGGAATTCACTCAGAAGACTTTATTATAAAGGATGAATCACTAGATAAGCCTACCAAAAAAATACAAGGCGAATACATCGGACTTATATACATGTTCGATCTATATAAATTATTTTATACTACTCAATTATCGGTTAACTTCCTTATGCTCATACTCATTTATACAATCAATCCGTCATTGAAACTACGCACGAACACAATTCTAATTACATGACGATATTCCCCCACTCCAATCATACGATTCTCTAGATGCCAAGAATGGACGTTAATAATTGAATGCTTCAAGTTCAATTATCTCTTTTAATTGATAAAATAATTCGGGCAACGTTTCTCTGTCTAACTAAAACAATTCGATGGATGGGTGCTTCGTAAATCGAAATTGGGTAGGTAGTGAAACTCAACCTAGACATGATTGATATGATGAACGTTGGGAAGTCGGCATTACGCGTCAAGTACTATGTTAAAATAGATATCTAAATATGGTAATAGGAGTGATATCTATAAATGGGAATGTAGCATAGGGGTACGGTTAAAGATAAGGTAGGGTGATTATAAGGAATTTGAGGTACAGAAAAGTTACGATAGTAACACCGGCATCACTTTTGATAGTCCGTGCCCGGTATTACTGTCGATCGGGGAGAGCTATTGACAGAGAAAGTGCCGGTTTAATTCAGGACAGTGAACAATACAAACAAGGAATATATTATATTTGTAAGTAAACGTAAGAAATTATGGATGTAAGCACTCAGCACGTATGTAAAGTTGGTATGAGATTTAAGTACCGGTAGATGAATTGCGCACAGTGTAAATTAATAGTATGATATTGAGAAAATACAGTAGAGATATAGAGATATGATATAAATAAAGATCACTTTATTCTTTATTTATAAAGGAGGGAACATAACCTAAAGATACAAGCAAGACGAATTCATTGGCCTTTCATACATGCTGGCTAACTAGAATTCTCCTCAACACAAATATCGGGCAAACTTCCATCCGACATTCAACCATACACAACAACGCCATCCTTAATGACACACTCCTCATTGCTCATTGACAAAGCTTCCCGAAATAAACTCTTCATTCATACCATTACGCGCTATCTCGCGTTAACCTCAAAATATCAGATCTAAGATGAATCACATTAACGAAAAGAGAAAGTAATGACAATGTATGAATGACTAAATAAGGGATACATGTGACAATGTAGGGTACACATTAGGAAACATGAAAATTAGTAAATCTGGCAAAATTAATTTACGATAGTAACACCGGCACTTGCAGACTAGTATTGTTTAATGTCGGCCCACATTCCAACCTGGAATTTCTATTTGTGTAACATTAATAAATAAGAACGCACTTTATTTGTTTGTGTGCACACTGGTCTTAAGGGCGTGCAGCTATAGGGAGTTACTGGTGTATTGTATTAAAACAAAGGCATTAACGTTACGGCAAATTTTACAAAAATCTATTGTTGTATACACACAGTGGAATTTTCCACCTTGAACATCTCGTGATCCAGTGATTGGATTTTTTATATCATTCGATTGAGATGAAAATTAGGTTGATGGTTCAATTAGAATACTTATCGTAAACTATTGACTAGTATTTGCAATGTCTAAAGATGTACCCAGGGATTTCTCTTGTCAATCACCAAAATTTGTACGCCTCAGATGTTTCTCAAGTGCTTAATTTCTGAAGTACTTTGTATGTTACCCTGTATAAAATGAAATTTTATCCTCAAATCATCTCCAAGTATAATCGTAAAAGGTCTAAAAGTTTACGATACGTTATATGTCCGTTCAAAAAATTTTTATTTATTGATTTTAAAATTAAAGCTTCTTGTTGCAATTGAATATTTTGAAGTTATCTTTATTTTTAAATCTTGTATTCGTTTTATAATCGAAGCACGTCTATTGATAAAAAAAAAAAATTCCGTCACAAAAAAAATTACACAATTAATAAATTTGGTACAAATTATTGGGAGTACTCTTATGCTACAAAATACAAGTAAAAAAGAACAAACTTTATTTTAAATATAGGTTCTTTAATTAATTCATTTCCAGCGACATAAAATTTTCCATGCTAAGATTCCACATGTTCTGCAAAGGTATAGAATTCTTTGTTTTATTAATAAGGCACAACTTCTTTGAAACATATAAAAAATTAATGTTACAGATACAGTAATATAAGGTTTGAGTTATATTGATTTCCAATAAAGATTAAATAATTGAATGTGTCTGACTAAAAGAAAAAAAAATAAAAAAAACTAAATATATAATTAAAAACGTCTCGGAAAAATTTCAACGATTGTGCGCCGATCAGATTTGTTTTTTTTTTTCAATATAGCAATATGTATTCCAATTCTTTAAAGAAAAATTATAATCATTCACAATTCGTTTGATCAGCAGTTATCATGCTTTTTTTGGTAATTTAAATGCATATTTGGATTGTTCGGTGCACAATCTGCTATTAATATAACAATCGGACAGAAAATTCCGGTTAATTTTCAATTGTCTATACATATGAACCATTCAGATAAGTGAATTGTAAATTATAAAGTATATAATGAAAAATGAGGATTAAATATATTGCTATATCTATATGTAAAACTTACAGATCATTACAAAGCAATATTAAACAAATTAATCCTTTAATTTCGTATCTCAAACCGAATGAATTATAGTTTTTTAGATGATAGGAAATCATATGATCTTAAAATTGCTATATCAAACAATTTTGCGTAATCTTTATGTAACATCTTTTATGTAACATCTTTATGCATATAAATAATACCAGATGCGTAAACACAGATACATAAAAACGGTATATTTACGATATTACAAGACAAAAACGACATTCATTTTTTTTTCATCAACAATCTTTTTAAAAAAAAACAGCAATCTTTACGAAGGACTTTGAAACGAACGACAGTTTTGGAATATATATATTTTTTTTACATTATACCCAGAACTTTTAAGAATTTTTACATAGGAAACCATGAAAAATAACTATAAATGCTTGGTATGTCATAAACCAGCTCGAATAGACCCAGATACGAACCAGCAATCCGAATACTGTTCAAAAAAATGTCAAAAACAATCAGTAAAATTAAAGTTAATAGAAGCATGTAAAATATGTGAAACTTATCCAAAAATGCTGGAATGCGGACAAAGGGTTGAATGGTGTAGTTTAGATTGTAAAAAATATTTCTTGGAAGAAAATCCAAATTATAAAAAACCAATGAAGATATCAAGTAAAGTAGAAAAATTAACTTATAAAATGAATAAAGTTAAAATAACAACAGATTATGAAGATATCACACCGCCGCCTTCATATGAAGAGATTTGTGGAGCTGAAGAATATTCAAAAAAAGTTCCAGAGAAGATAAAAGAAATTCCGTCTTTAAATTATTATCCAAAATCTATTCCTACAAACATTCCGATAGATTTTTCAATAAATGAAAAAAAATCATCTATTAGTAACATGGATATTAATAATGATATTAATGATGATATGAATCAGATTAATAATAACACAAACAATATGAGTCAGGTTAATAAAAATATTAATCAGACTAATCGTAGCATAAATCATATGAATAATCAGAATCGAAATCCTAACAATCGAAATCCTAATCATCATAGAATTCCTAATAACCAAAATTCTAATAATCGAAATCCAACTGTCCCTAATAATCAAAATTACCAACATCAAAGTCCTGCTAATCAAAATCAAAGTCCTGCTGTTCAACAACAGAGTCCTGCTATTCAACAACAGAGTCCTGTTATCCAACAACAGAGCCCTGTGATTCAACAACAGAATTCTGTTATTCAACAACGGAGCCCTGTTATTCGACAACCGAGCCCTGTTAATCGACAACGGAGTCCTGTTATTCGACAACGTAGTCCTGCTATTCAACAACAAAGTCCTGCTATTCAACAACCGAATTCTGATATTCAATTACAGAGTCCTGCTATTCAACAGCAGAGTTCTGGTGTTCAAAAACAGAGTTCTGTTACTCAAAAGCAGAACCTTGATATTCCTGTTATCCAAGAAGATTCAAATACCAAATTTAATGAAGGAGAAAACGTTATTTCATATGCAGCACCACATCAACCAGTAGTTAAAAAATCACTTCCAAATTTACCACAAATTGTATATATGAATAATCCTAATCCACAACCAATTTACGTTAATAATTCAGTCATAAATCCTGTTAATGCATATACAATGCAACCAATAATTTCTCAAACTTCGGCTGGTGACGTAGTTTATTTTAATAATAACAGTACGATCTGTTCGGCTTCACAGATGCAATCCAAAGTTGCACCCGCTCTTCCAGTAGCAACACCTCAATTAATAAATCATATCCAACCTGTTAAGCAAAATGTTGTAATGGCTCAACATCCAATTCAACAACAACATATGCAAACAGTTCAACAACAACAAATTCAACCATCAATTCAACAGCAACAAATTCAACCATCACAAATGTTTGCCACCACTCCATATACTGTGCCTACATATGTGGTAAATAATACGAACGGAAAAAACATGATTCAAACTCAACCGTATCAACAACAGATACCGATTCCACAATCGTATCAACAACAGATACCAATTCCACAATCATATCAACAACAGATACCAATTCCACAATCGTATCAACAACAGATACCGATCCCACAACCGTATCAACAACAGATACCGATCCCACAACCGTATCAACAACAAATACCAATTCCACAACCATATCAACAACCGATACCAATTCCACAACCATATCAACAACGAATTCAGAACCAATCACAAAATCGGTCACTAAATGGGTCACTGAATCGACCACCGTATTGACCACAAAATCAGTCACTGAATATATAGCAAAGTTAAAATCAAGATGTGAATCCTTACCCGAATATGTTTATAAATTGTTAGAAATGCTGTACATGAACTGTTTTTTTTTACCATTAGCTATTTCTTTTGTTTTTTAAAACAAAAATCATTTTATTATAATAGTTTTCTCTTATTTGATTCTTCATGTCAAAAAGGAATTTTGCGGGTAAAAATTCATAATGTGATACAACTATTTTTTTAATATTAACTGAATTCAATAATTCAAAAATATTTCATTGAATAATAAACATCAATTACATCATCAATGTTTAAATTGACAAATAATATGCTCACATGAATATTAAGAAATTTTATTATTTTATTTTATTTTATTTTATTTTTATGTCGTGATGATAACATGAACAAAAAAAAAAAAAGTTAATAGTGTTGAGAGTATCTCGTGATTTGTGATTCGTACATTCTCCGCAGTATATCCAAAATTTTCATTGTAGAACTTACTAATATCTAGTCAACATAATTTGTTAGTTCAACCACAGATTATTCGTGCCATCAATTTTGCCTGTGAGACAATGTAAGAGATAATTTAAATTCTTTATTGAATCTTCTATATCGAGTGTTCAGTTACTGATCTAACGATCTGATTGATCAATGAAATCTAATTAACCACCTTTGACATCATGGGATCGGAACTAAGTAAATTCTTATTAATTATTAATGGCATATTAAAATTAAGACTGTTACTCATTCGTTTCTATTTATTAATCATGCAGGGCGGGTCGAACCGATAACAATATATAATAATTAAAATTTAAATCATTTTGATGCGGTTATACCATTCATGTAGTAAATATAATAAAATACAAATTACAGGCACAAAACATTGTCGTATATAGTGTACATACGTCAAATGGTTTTTAGTACAAAGCACAAATTGAGCGGTAACTAGTAACGTAATATGTTCGTTGCTATGCCACAAACTTAATAACAAATAATGGATTCAACTACTAAGCAAAAAAATTAATGATGACTAATGGTAAAACTATCTGTAAAATATTCCTCAATATTAATATATGTCGTCAGGAAGAATAATCATAAACAACTTTATACTGTACTATTATTAGGACCAGTAAAAAAATTTTTACGGGTATTATCGCAGATCATAATAAAATTAGGTTAAAATATAATTTGGGCCTAACGCTAAAACCTAATTTTAACTATATATTGATAATCAATGATAGTTCCTACATATGGATCATCGAGCAATGACGCGAAGGAATATCCCTCGTGCTCCATTTAATCCCTATCCCGATATCACAATTTCTACATTTGTATTTTTATCCTTCTGAAGTTCTTTTATGTGGCCTTATCGAGTCTTTTTGTCTTATCGTTCTTTCCTTTTGAAGTTGAGTTCTTCAGTTTATCTTTTCTAGAGCTTGCATGTACACCCAGTTATTAATTTTTGTCAATCCCAATCTTTCCAATACCTTTAGTTGATGAATAAAATACAAAGGCATTCCCACAACAAAATTTCTTAAGATTTTTTTTGGTTTTTATCAATCTTTCATGTGCTCATAAAAATAACCATTCATTTGTTTTACGATAACACATAAATTTACATTACAATTCTGATCGAATGTTAACGGCCATTTATTGTTATGCCTTTCGGTCTCAAAATGGCCAGATCATTAATCTCTCTTTCCAAAAATTAATTTGTTTGGTTTAATTCTGTGTGATATCATATTTTCATTGAACAAATATCTACCATTAGTTTTTTTTTTTGAAAAATTTTGTGCACATATGATAATTATATGTTTTTAGATCTTTCTTCAACTTGTATAGTTTTTTTTGTTTAACATTATAGCTTTCAATATTCTCATCAATAGACGTTAATAATTAAATATTTAATAAGTATTAATGATCTTATATAATCTATTTATATTTTTAAATAATAATATATATTAAATAATTGTATTGTTGTCCGAAGCGTAGCGAAGACTTAAATGTACGCGTAAAAGTTGAAAAATGTCCGTCTGTTCTGTCCGCCACGCGACTTTATTGTGATTGGCTACTATGATCCACACTAGATAATTTTAGTTGTAGATTAATTCGTGGTTGCGTGTTTTATATCCATCAAGAATCGGGTTTTCGGTAATCATATGACATTCGACCAATAAAAATAGGTTAATACTGCACGATAAAATTTTTAACAGGAGTATTATCGTAATATAGTAACAAGGGTTCGCATTGCACAGTTGCAGTGCGTGATAGGTCAATAAACTACTAGCATTGTTAATATAAAAAGTAAATTTTAAAGAGATTTAATGAATTTTACTAGTGGGAAGGGTATTTTATTTAACCTTTTTGAATATCACTTATCGTTATGCTGATTTTTGCAAAATCATAGGTTTCAAAATTAAAATATGGAAATTTATTGCGNCATAGCTGATTCTCCTTTAGAATCTGTAGAATCGAGTCAGCAGACCTATACTAGAATCAGCAGACCTATACGAAGCAGGGTTGGTAAATGATCTAGGTCATTTGAAAAAATGGCAAATGACACCAACCCTGAGACGGAGAACCTTGTAATAATAACGTGCCCATTTTGATATAAACCGTACGAAGGTTCACTACGCTCCTCCCCGTAGTCGCACCGCAAAGTACAGGCCGTAGCGCGTTAACTACGTTAGTTCTGTAGTTAGCATATAAATGCTAACCTTTAACTCCAACTTAAAAATCTACGCATCGCGAAATGGTGTAAACGTGTTTCACGAGAGCATGACTGAACTTCTTTTTAATTGGCTATAATATCATGTCAGATGATCTTCATCAAATATGATTGGCTGATTAAATATTAATAAATTAGTTAGTTCGACTTTCGAAATATAAACAAGGGTTCGCATTGTACAATTGCAGTGCGTGATAGGTCAATAAACTACTAGTATTGTTAATATAAAAAGTAAATTTTGAAGAGATTTAATGCATTTTACTAGTGGGAAGGGTATTTTATTTAACCTTTTTGAATATCACTTATCATTATGCTGATTTTTGCAAAATCATAGGTTTCAAAATTAAAATATGGAAATTTATTGCGGTTTGCAAAATTCTGTAATCCTCTTTAAAATTATTTAAAAAAAGTGCATGATTACTGGTGATTACTATTGATTTTTAATTTCATTTTGCTACTCCAATATTATAATTTCATATCGTGATATCGGGGCAGTTTTAAGAAATCAGAAACTACTAATAATCAAAGAGGATACAGAATATTGCAAATGGCAATAATTCTAACTGAAATACTGTACTGTAAATAGTATATTTGTTTTTAAATAAAAACTTATCAATTTTATTTCAAAATCTTGATAAGTCCTAAAAAATTGAGCAGATCTATAACTCATTTCTATATTCACAGAAAACTATGCTTATTTTAAATACAATAATCATTATGCTTACAGTAGAGATCGGGGCATTAGGGCATTCTCAAGCGCTTCAATCAATGGGTCAAAGTAAGCAGAAAATACCGTATTTGCGTGTAATAGTGAGTTGGGTGTTATTTTGAGGCACGGCACGAATTAAGCTTAATTTAAGCCAAAATTCGAATTTATACTCCTGTGAGTTTTTACGCGCAAATACAGTACCGGTATGTGGGAATTAAACTTTAGGAAAGTATTTTAATCAATCATCATGCTTGTCATTAGATGATAAGGTAGTTTATTTTGCGAAGAAAAATTTGAAATAATAAAAAAATGAACAGCGAGTTTACCATTTCAGTAAAAAAACTTTTTACTCCAATCACCTTTTTTTCGCGCTGACCTAAAAATGAATAAAGTATTGTCAAACGTTTTCATATTTTTTTATTATGGATTTTCATCATTGACACCCATTTTTTATAAAATTTTTGATAAACTACTTAGAATTCTCTATCATTGCAATTGAGCATCACTACAATTATTAGAAAAGTAATGCTTCAATAATATCATAATTTATATTATTGATTTTATCCAAAAGGTTATGACAATAGCCAAAATTACACCATAATGCTTGTGCACTATTCTGATCACTATGAAATGGCATCTAAGTTGATGCTTAAGAAAACCCTAAATACTTCAATCAAATGTTTAAACCATTTTGATTTAAATTACAGTCAAATTACAGTAGATAAATATTTTGTCCATTTTGATTTAAATTACAGTCAAATTACAGTAGATAAATATTTTGTATTATATGTTGTGTGTAGTGATGTGCCATTTATATGATATCTGAATTTTTTTAATGTACAGTATGTACAGTATGTACAGTACGTATAGTGTGTATAGCATGTGCAATATGTATGGTATGTGTATGCATATGCGCGGATTTGTAGATCACCCTAAAATTTTTGACGCACCTAAATTTGACTATATGTAGATCATTACTACAATATAGGTGCGTCAAACAAATTGACATCCAATCATATGCGCAGATTTATCAGCACGTATTGATGCAGACATCTTACTTTTTGTACAGAAATAGACTGCACTATTCAACATTTACCAACCGTCACAAGAACAATAAACACTTTGTATTAGGCACTACAACTATCGGAAACTGTTGAAAACATTAAATTGTAGTAAGGTCAGCACTTTAAAGATATTTGATTCACAGATTAAAAGTCTGGCTTATTATTACAACGATTATCATGTATACGCTCTATTTGACTTACGATATTCAAGTGCTTTCTTTTTATCCTTCAGTCCAGGTATGTCCTTGATTTTTGTTTTTTCCTTCATATTCTAATTATCTTGTACTAATACTCTTTATTTCTTTTACCATCAATTTATTTAATCTTTCCTCACTTGCATCAGCAAGTCAAAAATTTTGGAATGAGCCTTTAATACTCGAAACGCTTAAGTCCTTCTGCCCAAACCTTACGTATCTCCATATTTTGAATACGGGATTTTCTATACAACTCCTAGAACTTATTGGTAATTTACAGAAACTTCAATTTCTTAAATTATGGTACAATAATTACATATCAGAAAAAGAATTAAATATACGAATTAAGCAGTTTGTAGAAATATTGCCTTGACTTTTGGGTGACGCTCGGTTAAGTTTATATATTGATATTTTGTTCAACAAATAATTGATCGTCTTGATAACGAGAAAAATATTAAAGCGTTAATTGAGTATACGAATAGAACTTTGAATTACATGGGTGTAAACCGATATTTGAATTTAGACAATAATATGAAAGGAAATAGAAATATATGTTGTATTGGTACTTTATGGACGCATTATTATTGATTGTTAGTTTCTATAAATTTCTTTTATAATAAATTTTAAACGTTGTGATTAATTCACATATAAATAAAACACAATACCAATAAATTTAATACAGTATTATGATAGTTAAAGATGTCTAAATAAATTCTTTAAAATTAATGACTAAATTGAATATTTGAAAACATTTTTAATAAATGAAATGTTTATTCAAAACCTTAATAATATCACGTCACATATTTCACAAGTAAAATGAGCTTCAATACGCATCACTAGTATAATTTTTAAACGTATATATAAGAGTCTTTTTGACAGTAAACTTATACCCAGACACAACTACAGAATACGCTTCAAACTTATTTTATAATATAATTTCTTGGCTGTGTACTATCGCTATGTATGGGTTTATTAAAGGTTTTAAAATAGTAAAATGTATTAGACTCAGATTTTGGTATATACACGATCTTGCTTGAAAATTTGATGTTTTTTTTAAAATATTATTTTTAAAATATAAAAAATAAGAATACCTGCTAGTTTTTATTACTCTTGACTAATTTCTATTCTTTTTTAATTTTGCAATTCCGTTCATTAGTTTTATGATTAGGTTCATTGGTTTCTATATATTTTATTATATTTTTCTGGGTGAGTCGACAAATTTGACATGTGATTTAGAGTACAATTTTAATTTATATCCAATCAGCATGTGATTTTTTGCAGATCAGCAAATATTTTGGGGACTATATGTATGGCCCAATTCCACATTTCCGCCAATATGGATATATAAGCCATCTATATACCAAATTTTGCAAGGAATAACTTTACTTAGAAAATAAAAGGCAGTTTCATAAGTAAAAATTTGATATATGAATAGTTTTATCATTTGTTCTAGAATATTCTAAACTTTTTTTTGTATATTTAGGACCCCGGACATCTCTCATATAGGTCATAACTGATCTGCATGAATTTAGACGTTTTTGCTACCCCTAAAACCAAGTAAATTTGCTAAAAGTTGGATTATTACATATAAATTTTATAGTAATTTGCTAAAAACTAAATTATAACATCTAGTATCATGTAAACAAATATAGTGCAAATTTTTTAAAACTGTAATAGCTGTTAAAACCTATCCATAGAATTTAAATAAAAAAATTTTCATCAAATTTGATCAAGTGGTTGTTTGATCAAAGTTTTAGAGAATTTCAAAACGTGTATCACATGACAGATACATTTAAATTTGTTGACAAAACTTTGATCAAGGATATCTCTGCAACCACCTGATCAAATTTGATAAAAATTTTTTTACTTATTCTACGGATCCATACAATTTAAATAAAAAAATTTTCATCAAATTTGATCAAGTGGTTGCAGAGATATCCTTGATCAAAGTTTTGTCAAAAATTTAAACGTATCTGTCATGTGATATACGTTTTGAAATTCTCTAAAACTTTGATCAAGGATATCTCTGCAACCACCTGATCAAATTTGATGAAATTTTTTTTACTTATTCTACGGATCCATAAAATTTAAATAAAAAAATTTTCATCAAATTTGATCAAGTGGTTGCAGAGATATCCTTGATCAAAGTTTTGTCAAAAATTTAAACGTATCTGTCATGTGATACGCGTTTTGAAATTCTCTAAAACTTTGGTCAAAGATATCTCTGCAACCACCTTATCAAATTTGATGAAAATTTTTTGTTAATTATTATGGATCTGTAGAATAAGTAAAAAAATTTTCATCAAATTTGATCAGGTAGTTGCAGAGATATCCTTGATCAAAGTTTTGTCAACAAATTTAAACGTATCTGTCATATGATACGCGTTTTGAAATTCTCTAAAACTTTATATTATGATTGTCAAAATTTTACAAATTGATTCTAACTTTGTGCTTTAAAAAACTTATTTAGCATATTAAAATATATTATGCTGGTATATTTAATTTTATATTTCTTAAAAATTTTAGAGAAGATACTAACTACATAATAATTACTACAATTATTATATGAATTACTAACTAATTTGCTTAATGATAACTCCGCGCAATTGCATTACATAATTATTTGTTTATCGACATACAATCACGATCAATGATCGTAATACATATGCAAGTTGCTATTGATACTAAAGCCTGATTACATGCTACAACTATTTTTACTTATTTTCAATTATAATTGATTATAATTTTGCTCCGTATAGCCATTAATAACTTGTTATATCTGGATTGATCATCATAGCACGACTTAACTTGTTATTAATTCTTGCAAAATGTGGGTAAATTGCTAAAAATAAAATATAACATGTGTAAAATCTTAGTAATTCACTAAAATATTCAATTATGATCCTTTTTAAAATTAACTTGAATTTGCTAAAATTTAAATTTGGACCTCAAATCAAATTTGAATCAATTTGCTAAAAAAAAAATATGACATATATCAGAGATGTCCGGGGTCCTGTTTTTTAGTCCAGTGATCAAGATAAATTTAGAAGTGAACATCAAATTGTCTTTCGTTTCGATAAGATCTTCCAATTTTCCTTTGACGATCATTGATTATCATTTCATCAGCCCGGTAAAAAATTCGACCAAAAAAAAAATAAAAAATCAGTGAATTTAAGAAAAATTTTTTTGGAAGAGAAAATTTGTATAAATAGAGCTGTTATACCGAGTGAAATAAAGTGGAGCGGTAAGTGCATGATCAAGTGCATGATCAAGAGTATAATCAAGAGCATGATCAAGAGCATAATCAAGAATATAGTACACACAACGCAATGGATTTTGTGAAACCCAAAGCTTCCTAATCTGGAAAATACTGCAGTAGAAAGTAAATACACCTATTCAGAACAACATATGAAAATATAAAAAAGGGCAAACATCATAGCACAAATATGAAAGCATTTTTTTTTTGCGTTAAATTTATAATTATTTCGAGAGTCAAAGTGCAATTTGCATCTGAAATTTTCTAAAACGTTATATTGGTAATATAAATACTAATTTTTATTAAAAAATCTTGGCTATTAAATAAAGTGCATTTGTTCATAATAACAGAGTGCAACTATGCAAAACATTAAATTATATAACTTTTTAAAAATAGATTATTAAATATAGTATTTGTAAAAAAATTTTTTTATTAATAAAAATGCTTTAAAAATATAAGTTAATTAGTTGTTGTAATGGATTAAAATAAAATCAGTAAAATGAAATATCACATATAAGGTAGACTGCCCTATTTTCGCAAACTTTTTTTTGCTACAAAATTTTTTAAAAAATAAAAATATTTTTATAAAATAATATATATATAATCTATAATTAATTTTTTTTTTTTTTTTAATCCTAGTCACAGTGCTAGGGGTGCGAATTGGCGCTCTTTTATTAAAGTCAATTTTCAAGGTTTTACATAATTCATTATTACAACGATCTTACATATATAAGGTTTTCCTAACTAAGCTATACCTCCCTCCAATCGTCTGTTTTTCCCAGCTGACTCCAGCAAGTCAACCACGTCCGGTGCCAGTACCAATTGGATCTTAGGCAGCTGATTAGGAACTACATATTCCGCCAGTATGCTGTATAGGTCGGCCGTTTTTCATCTACCCCGGGATCTATAATTAATTTATTATTTAAATATATAAAAATTAAACCAACTTTATATGTATAAAATTTTTTTAATTAATAAAAAAATATTCTATAAATTTTATAAAACTTTAATAGTTGTTTCCTATTTCCACAAATAGTAAAACAGCCTTTGATCTATTGGCCCATTTTGAATGATTTAACTACCAAAATATTTATCTCAATAAGATGATTCCAATGAGCCTAAAATCATCAAAATCCAATCACAGGATTCCAAGATCATTCAACTTTTGTGTAATATTATTATATTATTTTAAAATTATAAAACATTATTAAAATTACTATTAAAATCATACAAAAATTGAATGATCTTAGGGCCGTGTCATTAATCATCTGATTATTTTTTATCAGAGGCCTACTCTCTCCTTCTTTCTTAATATATATATAGTCAGGTTCTTATATATAATTTCAACTTTTTTTACTCTCTTCTCCTAAAAAATTACCTGATTTTTGTCACTCTCCTTAGGATCCTGTGATTGGATTTTAATAATTTTAAGATTGTCAGAATTGCCTCATTGAGATGAACATTTTGGTAGTTAAATCATTCAAATAGACAAGTAGATCAAAATTTGTTAGCAATTTTATAAATTAGTCTATATACTAAAATATCTAAATCAATTATAATTATATTACAACTCTTTCTGATGATCTCTCAAATCAACAATTACCAAATGGACCTGCAACAAAAGTGTTTAGTTAATATAGAAATAACATACAAAACTTTTCTTGTAGCAACTAGGACTAGTAGTCGCAAGCTTGATGAATCTTTAGATTATTTAAAGAACCAAAATAGAGTTGAAAAAGAACTTTTTTTGGGTTTGTGGCTCCCTAGTGGAAGTTTACAGAACTATCAAACAACTAGTTGGTAAATACTAGAAGTATATATTAAGAACTTGTAGAAGCATTAGTAAAAGCAAGCTCCTGGTATCCTATATTATTCTATACTTTGCAAACTCCTACACTCTCTCCACATTGGTCTTTTAGTTTCTCACATGGTTTTTTTCAAAATTTTTACCAAAAAGTAGGAATTTTAGCATACCTTCTTTAAAAGATCGATCTTGTTTACCTATTCCAAAATGGAAACTAAAGTTACGAGAAGTTACAAGAGATACATGCATCACATGTATAGCAATGATTGATGAATATCTATGGATAGGCCTTTTATAAAAGGTTTGATTGGTATATCTTGACCTTTTAGTATAGTTTTTTCCATTAGGTTTTTCACTATAAATACAGTACTGAGATCTTAGTTAGTACTGTATAATTTTTATGAGCATAGTATAGGCTTTGATTATACTATTATCTAGATTTGTTTTTTCTTTTTCTTTTGTTTTTTCTTTTTGTCATTTTGTTTTGTTTTGTTTTGTTTTTTTTTATTTTTTCTTTTTTACCACCTTTTGTATTTGTTTTTTATTGTGTCTGTTTTTACTTTCCCTCTTTTTCATGCCCTTTGTGAAAAAAAATTTAAAAAAAAGAAAAAGCAATCTTGATATGGTATACAACACCAGTATTGGTTATAATTGGGTGTACAATGTACCAAAGTTCAAGCAAGTTCAGGCTCTGACTTGAGACAAAAGTTGTTATAACAGATCGATTTGGTACTTAGTACTTGGATAGTTTTTTTTCATAGAGCTTTGTAAGTAATCTTTTGTAGCAATGATTAACTATTTTTCATTAATAAAAAGAAGCAGAATTACTAAAATATAAAAAAATAAAAAATCTAAATCCAAAAACAAATCTTTAATAATCTTGGAATTTTGTAATCAAATTTTAGCAGTTCTAGACTTGTTTAAAATGTTTAACTAAGATAATTTTTTAATAATAAAATTACCCAAAATAAGTTAGTAAATTAAAAGATATTTACTGTTTGTAGAAATAGGATGGTTTATGGAAATAGAGCAATCTACCTTATATTATAAAAAAAATTAACAAGCTATCAAAAAATAAAAATTTTTGGTGAGCATTTTTTAGTATTAAGAGTTAAGATTAGAGGTTAGGGTTAGAGTAAAGTTTATTTTAAACAAGTATTAGTAGGTTTTAGAAAGTTAAATAGAAACCTATATTTTATTTTAATTATGATCCATGACAGTTATTATATACTTTTATGAGAAAGAGAATTCTAAAGATGACAATAATGCACTGCAAATTTTAAAGTGCTATGAGTAAAGAATAATGCATATAGAAAAGAAGGTATGGTGAAAACCTAATTAGAAAAGAAAAAGAAAAAACTTGTTAATTAGCAATTGTAGCATTATTGAAGGAAAAATAAAAAAACAGTATTGGATAATTATATTATATAACTATATAATTTATATAATTTCATATTATATATAAAAGTAGAAATAGTAAATGACCTTCAAGTGACCTTCAAATGACCCCAAAATGACCCATGAATTTTAGTCTAAAATTACTTAAATCATTTAAAAAAAAGGCAAATAACCTTCAATTTTACTATTCTTGTATGAAAGTACCAAATAATAATATAATAATATAGGCATATAATATAATATTGTTAACATTCAATCTTGATGACAAATGTAACGAAAAACTCTTTTGTGCCTTTTGTATCTAATAAACCTTTTTTTATCAAATTTGTGTTTCAATCATTAATATCTTATGATCTAATAATAATCAGAATATGATAATTTTGGTACTATTTAAATTATTTTATAGAAACAATTTGAATGATACCAAAATTATTAGACCTAGTTACTATATTATGGGATATCAATAATGGATCAAATTATATAAATTTGATTAAGTTATGAATTTTGTAGAAAAAATATGTATAAAGAAACATAACTAATTTATTTAATCTTGTAAATTTCTAAATTTTTTCTTTACTATTAATATAATAAAATTATTAAGAATAAAAAAATAATTATTATAATATAGTTAATATTGATTTATAAAAGGGGAATATGTTTTTTGTGCACCTGCATAGTTGTGCACTCTCAGCAATCCGCCACCCTGGTGACTCATATCAGGTATGCAAACACACAGTTTTTTTTTATATTTTCGTATTTTTTTTGATTTTTAGGTGGATCTTTAATATCGTTTTTTGAGTTTTTTCAGCTTTCTTGAGTAGATTTTTGGTTGCTCTCTTTGTAAGGTTTTCTTTCTTTTTTTTTTTTTGTTTATGCGCTTTTATATTCACACTTTTTGTTTTAGATGTTCTTCCAGTAGACTTACTGGTGGTTCTTTGAATTTTCGTCATTATCTGGTAAAGCAGTTTTTTTTCTTGTATTTGTGTTTCTTGTTTTGTATTTTTTCTTGATGTATTTTTTTAGGTGCTCTTCTGGTGAACCTATGTCATTTTCTGGTGATTCTTCATCGTTTTGTTTTAGGCGTTCTTTGGTGGATTTTTGTCATTTTCTGGTGATTCCTCTCGAATTTGCGTTGTTCTTTGGTGAGTCTTTTTTGCTCTTTTTTTTTTCTTGTGCACACTATTAACTTTCTTGTATTAAGTGGTTTCAGTAGGTCATCGTCATTATTTTCTAGTGATTTTTTATCAAATTTGTATCGTTTTCTGGTGAGCCTTTGGTGTTTTTCGATTTTTTTTCTCGGTGTTTTTTGTGCTTTTTTTTTCTTGGTATGTCTATTTTTTGTACTTACTACTAACTTTGCTTCTTGTTTTTAGGGCTCTTTTGGTCATCCTTTCTGGTGATACTTTGTCGAATTTTGTTGTTTCTGGGGAGTCTTTTTTTTTTTCTCTTGATGTTTCTTGTGTTTACTACTAACTTTCTTTCTTGTTTTAGGCATTCTTTTGGTGAACTTAGGGCCGTTGTTTCCTGGTAATCTTTGTCAACTTTACATCATTTTTTAGTGATTCTTTATCGAATTTGTGTTATTTTTTTGGCGATTCTTCAGTGATTCGTTGTTTTCTGATGAGTTTTGTTTTTTTTCATTCTTTCTTCATGATGTTTCTTGTATTCATTTTCTTTTTCTTGGCATTCTTATGTTTAATACTAATTCCTTTCTTGTTTTAGAGTGTTTTTCTGGTATTCTTGTCTTTGGGTGAACTTGTATCGTTTTCTGGGATTCTTTGACGGATTTGTATCATTCTTTGGTAAGTTTTTTTTTTGTGTTTTCTGTGTTTATTAACTTTTTTTTCTTGTTTAAACGTTCTTACAGGGTTTTTTTCTTGGATTTCTTGCACGTTTTCTACTAATTTCTTTCTTGTTTTAGGCTTCTTCCGGTGTTCTTGTCTTTGGATAAACTTGCGTTGCTTTTCGGAGATTTTTTGGCGAAATTGTATCGTTTTTTGGTGAGTCTTACTTTTTTTTTGTGTTTTTTGTATTTTCTGTATTTATTAATTTTCTTTCTTGTTTAGACATTCTTCCAGAATTCCTCTTCTTGGCGATTTTGGATTTCTTGCATGTTTTCTTTAGCTGTTCTTCCAGTGTTTTTGTCTTTTTTTTGGGCGTTATGTTTTTCTGGTGTTTTCTTCGATGATTTTGAATTGTTTAGTTTTTTTTTCTTTGGTTTTTTTTTATTACAAGTATTTTTAATAAAAATATTGTTATTATAATGTAACGGTTTTAATATGTTATATAAATTAGTAAAATAAATTTGTATTGATGGGTTGGAAGGTTAGATGCTCGGTTTGATCTCGATTGCCTATCACGTGCTAAAATTTGATTGGTTGATTAAGGGGTACACAACTGTGCAGATGCACGAAATTTTTAAACTTTAATAAAAATATTATTGTACAATTAGCTATTTACCTAGTATAAAAAGTTACAATGCCTTTAAAAAAAAAATTATGGCCCTTGTTTAATCTGTGATTGTCAAACAAATTTGAATCAATATTGCAGAATTACAAATTATGCTTTAATAAAAATAAGAGCCAAAAATATTATTAATCAATATAATTATTTAGAAGTTGAAATACAATTATGTTACCCTTAGTTACCCTCATTATTTAAGCATTATTGAACCTGATTTCCATGATAAAAATAAGTTATCTGCTAGTAGTATACATATTATTGAATCTTCTAATCACATGGACACTAATACTTAATTGACTGATAAAAACAAAATAATGTAATTTTTAAACTGCTATCTTTTGGTAATAAAATTGCTTTAATGGCAAAAGTATTATATAAAAAGTAAAAGAAAAAAGATCAACTACTAGAATTAGACCCAAATAATTTTGAAAAGATGCCAAAAGTACAGAACTGCTGTTAAAAGAATTTTTTAATAAATTATATAATGCATTTATTTTGAACAGCAATTTGCTTATAATAAAAAAAAAAATAAAATAAAAGTTGTTAATATATTCTATTCAATAGCAAAGATACAAAATAAGTTTGTAAATAATTATTCTTTAAAAATTGGGCTATATCTTGTAGCATCTGGTATGTCATATAATACAATTAATACATTGTACAAGACTGGTCTTTTAGTTTATTACAAAACTATTGACAACTATAGAAAAAAATTCACTAATTTGCATTTAAAAATATTTGAGAATATTTTGTTAAAAAAGTAAAATTAATAACTTACTTTCTGTGTTTAAAAATAGTTAAATTAGCTAATTCAGTTTTGCTATAAGGGGAGTGCCATTTATCACGTGATATTTTTTACTTAGTAGCTACTCCTATTCATGTATGGTATGATCATTTATATAATTCTGATTGATTAATATAATATATAGACATGATTACTACCTTTGACCATGTATCTATGGTAAAAATCACGTAATAAATGGCATGTCCCTAACCATTTTTAATTAAAATTCTATCTGGTCAAAAAATAAAAAATTAAAAAAATGTCATATATTTGGTACTCCTTGGAGTGCTAAATGTATGCTATTTTTTTAATTTTTTTATTTTTCGACTAGTACTATAATCATAGTAATATAATATTTTTACAATTTGAATTACAATTCTTTAAATTAATTTTTCAATTATTAGAATAATAGTCTTTTTGTATACAACCTTGATGATTAGAGAAGTGCAGTAAATTATGTGATTAGAGTTATATAGGTTCTGACCCCCCTAGTGATAGGCTATTGACCAATCAAATTTTATAAGATTTAACAAACGACTCAAAAATGTCTTTAACCTGAAATAAGTTACCCACAATTGGCAAAAGTCGCTACATAGTAAAGTTTAAATTTTACTAAGCAAATCAATTAAATCGTTTAAGTAAATTTATTTAGCAAATCAAAATATACTACCTACAAAATTTTTATAAGTATTAGCGAAATTTTTATTAATTGACTTTTGATTTTACTTTTGACAAAAAAATTAAAATTTTTTAAAAAAATAGATTTGCTCTACAATCGGCTATATTGATATTATAGTACTATAAATTAAATAATTTAAAAATTTTTGGTTTTTTTAAAAAAATAAATATTTTTGAATATGCTCATAGGCATGCCTAGGCATGCTTCAAGCTCTGTTTTATATCCATATTGGGCATGGCAAAATTTGTTTATACCCCTACCTTACCTGTATCCCAACTAGAGGGTTGCCTATTTAAACCTTCTGGTTCCTGTTTCTTCTGCCAATCCTATTTGTTTCACCGAAACAGCTCTTTGATATATTAGTCAGTCAAGGTCAGTTTCAGATACTATTGACAAATATCTCCTTAGGACTAATTTATCCTTATAATACAATTAGTAGAGCATTTTCTGTTTTATACAGGTATTACCTACACTTCAGTAATTTATGCATTCACTGAGACAAACAACTTAAAGTCAGAGGGATACCCTGCAACTGCTACTATTACCTACTTTTGCTCTTGTAAGGTTTGCTTCAATCTTAGTACCTACCATTACTTTCCTACTAGTCCTTTCCTGATATATCCTAGACTTCCAATCTAGTTGGCCCAGAAGGGTCGATCTATTTAGCATTAGATGCTATTATGGTTTTTCTTACCCTGGTACCTACTTCTATAGCATAGGTCCTTTTTTTCTGGTATGACTCTAGCAGCCAGATTGGTGGACCTTGTTCCTGAGGTCATAGTCATCCGGTTCTCCAATTTGGTTTCCAATACTCTAGTTTGATAGCATCTAGGGGTTAGTTAAATTTACGGGAAAGACAACACCAATATTACACAAGTTTAATAGTAATGCAAAAATTGGCACTTTATATAAAAATCATATAAATTCATATATATAGTGTTTGATTGGAAAAAGTCTTGATTCATCAGCAAATTTATAATAACATAATCTTACGTAAAATCTTACAAACTGTAATATAAACAAAATATTAAATAATATATTTCGAAATATTTTGAAATATCAAATTTTTAAAATATTATGAAAGTAATTTCGAAATATTTTGAAATATATTATGAAATATTTCGAACTCTTTCAAAATGTTTTAGAACTAGAAAACCAGGCTGGATCAGTAAATCTGTAACCTGAATTGTGCATTAAACTGATTTTTGAAATAGTTTGAAATAGTTTGATGATGTTCAAATTCTGTACTACAAGATCAGATTAGATCTTTTGTTTATAATTAGATCTTTTATTTTGATTTTTTTACTTTTTTGTTTTTTATTTTTTGTTTTTGTTTGTTTTTTTTTGTTTTTGTTTGTTTTTTTTCATTTTTTTTATTTATTTATTTTTTAATTTTATAATTTTATTTTTATTTCGGCACTTTACAAGAAAAAAAACCAACCTTTTGAAACCTTGTACATGCCAACTATGACTTCCAACACTTTCAAGAACACACTCTAGCAATTTTTAAATTTTTAAGAACGCTTTTTTAGAGAAATAGGTACAAGTTTTTGCAAGATTTGCAAGTTTTTGCAATTTTTTGTATTTTTTGTTTTTGTTTTTTTTGGTTTATTTTTTAAATTTTTTTTATTAATTTATTTATTTTGGCACTTTGTGAGAAAAACAAACAACTTTTGAAACATTGTGCATGCCAACTACAACTTCTGATACTTTCAAGAACACACTCTCAGCAATTTCTAAATTTTCAAGAATGCTTTTTTAGAGAAATAGGCGCAAGTTTTTGCAAGTTTTAGCAAGTTTTTGCAAGTTCTTGCAAGGTTCCACTTCATATATTTTTTGTTTTGTGTTTTTTGTTTTTGTTTTTTTGGTTTATTTTTAAAATTTTTTTTTATTAATTTATTTTATTTTGGTACTTTGCAAGAAAACAAACAACTTTTTGAAACCTTGTGCATGCCAACTACGACTTCTGACACTTTCAAAAACAAATCTCTAGCAATTTCTAAATTTTTAAGAATGTTTTCACTAGAGGTTAGACCCGGATGCAAAATTGGCACCTGGGTCACCCATGTGATTTTAAAACAGGTGACCCAGATGAAAACAGGTTGCATATAAGGGTACTGGAGTTTGAGAGAAGTGAACCTATTCAAACTGTGGATTATTGGATGAACAGATTACAAGATCAAAGTGTGATTAATATGCATACTAGTAATGATTACTATGCGTGTAAAAAATTGGTGTGTTTGGTCAACTATGCAAAACAAAAACTATACTGTACTAATTTTTAGATCTTATGATCAGAATAGTAATCAGATAGCAATGAGGTTATTTATATTTAATTAATAGTAAAGAATGTCTTGTAGGCTTCAATTATTTTAGTGTAATCGATTTTTCAAAACCTTTATGACAAAGTTATGTTATAAAACCTTATTACTCTTACCATTATACTTAGATTATTTTTATTCATTACTACAAAAGATGTTGCATTTGTTAATTGTTATCTTTTAATATCTATTATCCCTTTTAAAAACTATTATTGTTGTTGTCGCATTACATAACTTTAAAATTAATACCTTATCGATGCTCTCTACATTGTTTTATAAACTAACTCTTAAATTGATTGCATAATTAATCAGACAAATTAAGTGATATCCTAACTCAGATCCAAATATTTCATGACTTTACGTAACTTGTATATATTAATTTATAAAAATAAAAATATGAAATTGACAACATATACGCCTTAACTGCAAATCAAAAGTTGACTACCATAAATAGCCAACTAGTATATTCAGATAGTTACAATAATTATATAAACAAAATCTAATGGGTATTTAGAAAAATTATGTTAAATGATTTTATCTGTATATAATAGCCAGTACCATAACATACTGACTTCATCGTTTCTAGTTTTGCACAACTACATTGCGTAGCTTTTATTACAGTATACAGTATAAAATTATCATAGACATCATAAATATATTTATAAAACTTAACCAATCAAATAAATGCCCTTCTATGATCTTAAACCCAATTTTGACCTGGTTGTAAAATCTTGACGCGGGTGAACCATTTTGGTATGGGTAACCCAGTTTACTAAAACCTGGGTCTAAACTCTAGTTTTCACAAGTTTTGCAAGTTTTATTTATTTTTCATTTTGTATTTTTTTTTGTTTTTTTGGGTTATTTTTAAATTTTTTTATTAATTTATTTTATTTCGGCACTTTGCAAGAAAAACAAAACTTTTCAAAACATTGCACATGCCAACTACAACTTCTGATACTTTCAAAAACACACTAGGACCCTGAAGAACTCTGATACAACTCAGATAATTCTAAAAAAAGAAATTTTGTATAGAAATTTATCAAATGTTGCATTTTTATAGTAAATTTTCAAATTTTGCTCTATTTTATACATCTATTTGGTTAAAATACTGCTAAAATTATACAAACTCAGATCTGAGTTGTATTAGAGTTCTTCAGGGTCCTAATACACTCCTAGCAATTTCTAAATTTTCAAGAACACTTCTTTAGAGAAATGGGTACAAGTTTTTGCAAGTTCTTGCAAGGTTTCGCTTTATTTATTTTTTCGTTTTATGTTTTTTTTTTTGTTTTTCTTGGTTTATTTTTAAAATTTTTTTTTTTATTTTTTTTTTTTTGGCACTTTGTGAGAAAAACAAACAACTTTTTAAAATCCAACTACAACTTTCGACACTTTCAAGAACGATTAAAAACAAAGAAGCGAAGATAATATCTAACTGTAGAGCGAGCGAAAATAAGTGTATAGGGCTAGAGCTTCGGATTCGTATTCACTATTCGAATAATATTCGTATTCGATGAATATTCGAATAAAATTTTTTAAATAATTATTCAATGAATAACATGAATATTCGAATAATTGTCTTATTCGAATTATTCGAGTAATATAATTATTCGAATAATTTATTCTTACTCGAATAATTCATTATATTTGAATAATAATTCCTATTCAAATAATTTATGATATTTGAATAATATTCAATAATTATCAAAATGTATTATTTTTCTATACTAGTTGTAACCTGTGCTTTTTGCACATGATATTTAATATATATTTTAGATAAATACGTAGTATACATTTATTTAGTTTCATCTGATATCAACATTAACCAACTTTTTAATTGAATTCATTATTAAAATAATTAATTGATGATACTTCCAACCGTTCTATCGTCCCACCTTATTACTAATTTTAACATTATTACCATATATAGATCGATAAGCTTATCAAAAATCATTATTAATAAATTAATTAAAACCAATTAATAATAAAATAATAGAAGAGTCTTTTAGACTCAACTAAAAAAAATCTATAGGCACAATATTCGATTTGACTTAATAGTTAGAAGTAGAATTAGTAGTATTGGAATTAACGTTATTATATAAGTGCTAGTTATTATTATATATATAAATTATAAGATATTGAATACGTATACTAGGCAAAATAAATATATTTACTTGAATATATATTTATTCAAATAATTATAATTATTTGAATAAATTATTTATTCGAATATTATTATTTATTCGAATAAATATTATTATTCGAATAATTATTATTATTCGAATAATTATAGTTATTTGAATTATTCAGTTAATTTAGTCATTTGGCGAATATTCGAATAGCTATATGCCGATCCTAATTATTCGAATATTATTCGAATAAAGAATCCGTAAGCTCTATATAGGGCTAGTTTTTTGTATATAGTAATAGAATTAAATGCAACGAAATGTGCAATAGTTTAAAATATTTGTAATAATATAAAAATAATACGTAATATATAATAAGGTATATAATATTAATTAAAATGTATATTTAATAAATGTAAAAAATAATGTATAATAATAATATATATAATTTTATATTAAATTGCGAAACTGTATGAAATATTGCGAAAAACTATAAAAAAGCATGATTATATGAATAAGTATATCATTTATTTATTTTTTAAAAAATTTTGAAAATTTGTGAAAATTTGCAAAATATTGCGAACAATGTGAAAATATTAAAATATTACCTCCTGCGCGCATTAGTTTATTGATCTGCATGAGTATGTGACCCCTGTAGAAGAGGTAATTTGCATTTTTTATTTGGTCTATTTTGCAATATTTCGCAATATATTTCAAAATATTTCGAAATAATAACCATAATATTACTGTAATATCATAATATATTATGTAATATACTGTATTGATCATAAGATTTTTGTAATATTATAGGCTGTAATATCTTATATAAGATTATGTATATATAGTTCACTGATATTGTTAATTTTTTTTAAAAATACCCTATCTATTAGGATTTCTTTTTTTTCGAAACTTGAAATAGATAAAGATAAGTAATTAATCATAAAGAAATTTTATAACTGTTTTTTTTATTGTTAAAAAAACTGAATTATATATTCATATTCAATTATTATAAGATAAAAGAAATGAAGATAAGAAATCATATATACAACTCAAAGCTTTAAGTTTTTTCATTATTAATAATTTTTTTAATAATATTTTTTCATTTCATACACCCAGATCTAGATCTTCACTCTTCTGCTCTGTTACATACTCCTGGTAATCTACAGACAATTGATGATTATAAGTAGTTTTTTTTTTTTTACTCTTTTTTGCTTTTTTTATTTTGTATTAAAACCATTTCTAATCTTTGTAGTTGTTTCAGAGTTTCTCTAGTGTTCCCCAGTTCTTGTAGTAACTTGACAGCGATTTGATGTGGGAGTTTGTCAGCACTCTTGTGGTAACTCTTATAATGTTTCGACAATGTTCTTGTGGCGATTTGACTATGTTCTTGCAGTGATTTGATAGTGTTCTTTGCAGTATTTTGATGTGGTGATTCAATGGCCAGACTAAGCATGACAGTAATGAAAAGATCTGAAAAAGGTAAATTTTTTTTTTTTTTTTTTAAAAAGATTTGGGTTAGTTGCTGAAACACAAATTTGAATTGTTCTATATGGAAAATGCAAAATTATTAATATTTTTTAAACTTGTAAGAAAATAGGCAAAATCATTTACTTGTTGCTGAACTACATATCATTTTTGTTTGGCTTTTTTCTCTGCTTGTAACTTTTGCATTGTACTTGTTGGCTTGTAGGGCTTGGGTATATTGTTAGAATATTCAAATATATTCTTTTAGTATTAAATATTTCTTTTTATTTTATTTTCTTTTTTACTTTTATTTTTTTTTCATTTTATTTTTTTATTGTTTTTTTTTTATTTTTTATTTTTAATTTTATTTTTTTTTTCATAGTATCATTTTCCGGTCTCATTGTTAGTATTACCGTTGGTGTCATCATTGGTGTTGTTAATAAATTTGGTAAGAATAGGCATAAACATTTACTTGTTGCTGGGCTATATTATGTTTTTGTGCAGCTTTTTTCACCACTTGTATGAATATTTGAATATATTCTTTTAATATGAAAGTTTAACTAGCATTTAATATTTAGGTGAGCATATATAATTTATTTTTATTTGCTTTTTATTTTTTTTATTTTTTAATTTTTATTTTGCCTTTTTTTTCATAGTGTTGTCTTCCAGTTTCGATGTTGGTATCACCATTGGTATTATTGTTGGTGTCATTAATGGATTAAGATTAGAGAGGACCCGAAACATCTAGTATAGAGATTATACTTGTTTTTTTTAGCAAAACTCTTGAAATTTGAGAAGCAAAAAACAGTTTTTGCCAATTATCTTGGCATCTAGTCAACAATTTGAACAAACTTTTTTTTAAAACAAAGCTCTCAGTGAGGTGCATCTAACAAAAAAAGTTCATTCAATTCTGATTACTAGATTAAAAGTTATTTAAACAAATATATTTTGTCATTTCAGCAAAATTGGACCAAAATTGGCCAAAATCCAGTTACTATATGACCTAATGCCCCGGGGTCCTGATTAAAGATAGAGAGTATTTATCAACAAAGTTAAATTAGTATTAGGGTTAGATAGCAATGCAATATTAGATCAAGTTAGATAGTAGTGCAAAGTTAGAGCTAGATGGTATTATAAGATTACAGTTTGATAATAGTACAGAATTATTGTTAGAAAAAGTGTTAGCATGGGTTTATAGTATTAGATCATATATCTTAGAAATTGTAAATAAATATAAAAAAATTACCTAATATAAAATAAATTTATGAACCGGTAATTTTATTTGGTTAAAATTAGCAATTTTCTATCTTATTCGCTTTTTATTTATTTTAGTATTAATATTTAGGCAAGCATATATAATTCATTTTTATTCACTTTTAATTTATTTCTTACAATTTTTTATTAAATTTTGAAGATATGCGCAGAAAATTAAAAAAATTTCTTTAATGGACATTGGCAGGATTGCAGATTTTTAGTGTGCACATTTATCTTACTTTTTTATTTAAAATTATAAAAGCTTTTTAAAAAAAATTTTTTTACAATAAAATTTGGTTCATGTTCTATTCTATACAATTGACCCATTTATAAAAAGATTGCATTTGACAATTTTAAAGAAAAATTTTGTCCCTGCAAATACAAATATGTACATAATCTCTATATAAACAACCAACTAGTGTCAATAGAGTATAGCAATAACATATGTCAAATCAGTGTTTGGTTATTATTGCTAAAAGACTCATTAGTATAGTGTCGCAAATTGTTTTATTATAAATCTATTTGATCATTACACAAAATCTGCAAGATATTTTATTAGCTATATATATCATATAAGTTGTCACACCATAAATTTTACTAACCCCTAGATAGCACCATCAAAGATCTTTGCTACCTCCTTACTTGGGACTTGCCAAATGGGTTTCAGTTTCTTTGGTTCCTTGGATTTGTCTGTGTAATAGTACACAAGTTTGTCCAAAAGCTTCCATTCAAGATAGTATACCAAGACTACAGGTAATGTACTCAACCGATTGATAAGAAGCAGTTACTAACAGATCTATTTTTCCAAAACATCGCTAGTGGGATTTGAACCTTAGACCTGCCACTTGGGAGGTGACAACTTACCAACTTCTCTAAGTTGCCACACCCATTCAATTTTTTTCTAAGCATACAAAGAAAAAATTTATATATAGAAAAAAAACTATTGAATAAAGCAATAAGTAATAATAAAGCAATTTAATTGGATAGCAATCATAAAGAGATCAATATCAAATATATAATATAAAAAAAGTATTCTCAATAAGATTATCAAATAATCAAACCAACAAAAATTCCAGGTAAAAAATTAACTAAAAGAGAAAAAACAGATTTATCTATCTAAATCAGTATTAGAAAGAAAAATTTTCTTAATATTTACCAATGTATTCATTAGTTTTTTATAGGTTCCATTTTTTTAATTTTTTCACTATTGCTCTCATTCTTGTTTTTTTTTCTTCTCCTGCATAACAATAGTATAACAATAGCAAGAGCAATATCAATAACAAATTCAAATGCAAGAGCAATAACAATAACAATATACTGTAGTAGCTTTACAAAACGCTTTCAAGTTCATGAAACATGAAATTTACTTTTTTAGCTAATTTTCACTTAAATTAGGTTGTACCATTAGATAATCATACAACATAAATCCAATTTACTAAAACATATCAAATTTGGGGGTCGGCTAAAGCCAGGTACATCATGAGATTACCCTATATGTAGCCCGGATCCGTCCGAACAAAACAAAGCGAGACGACAAAGACAAAAACCACGAAAAAATATAAAAAACGGCTATCTAAACCTGTCTTGGTTCAGTGTCGGAAATGTGATGTTGCTATATATAAACCCTCTCTATATCCATAATCTAACCCTAACCCTAATATCAATCGATTTAAATTAAAAATCGGTAAAATCGGGTAATCTCGTGATGTACCTGGCTTTAGCCATCCCCAAATTTGGCAAATTAGCGTTTCACGATTTTTAGAGCGATTTTTAAGGGCGTTAAATACTTTAACACGATTTATTTCAAACTGCCTCTGATATAATACGATGGTGTGATTTAATTACAGTGGTATATCTATCAATTAGCCAATCACACAAATGTTATAACCCGTGATTTCTGTAAAAATACGAGTTTCTTCTATGCTGAATTTGCTATATTTAAACATCACTATATCAAAATATGTTTTTATAAAACGGTTTCATAACGGATTACATAACAAAAAATTAATCACCAATCAAATACAATTGCTCAGTTAAATTTTATTATATTTTTATATTTTTAATCCCGGCAATTACGAATATCGATTAAACGATTGGTTATAATATTCATCACTCAAATCAAAAAATTTCGCCTATGAAATAAAGTAACTAGAATTACGTAATATATTAACATATAAACGTCAACATTCTGATGGCTGGCGATGTCTGCATATGATTATCAGCAAGTTACTCACTAAAATAAGTCATCAGGCAGTCTTTATAAATTAATCAACACAAAAAAAATTGACTCTGATCTATATCGATAGCCTCGACTCGGTCGAAGTATCAAATATTAACTTTAATAGTCAAATTCTTCACTCTGGTATTTTATAAATTTGCTAGATTTGTTATGCAAGTTTATAACAATAATTAAAAAAAAAATGAATAAATTTTATTACTGTTGTTTATACATTTGCTTATATGTCATTTTTATATTATTTTCGTCTTTCATCGCATTCACCATCGCTTGCAGCATTCTCGGTTTACTTGTATTTGGAATTCCTGTTTGGATTTTATATAAATTAATTTCCAGGTCTCTTAGGTATTAATTTTGTTTGATCAAATTTTCAAAAAAGCAAAAAGAAAAGAAAAAAAGGCTCAAAATCGAAATTTTGCCAGGGAAATGAAACAATTACCAGCCATCTTGGGGTCCCTTAATGACGACACCAAAAAACATATTTTGGAATGGGGGGATAAGATTCGAACTAAGTATAATTCCGAAAATAATTCTGACAGTGACGACGACGACGAAAACGTATCTTACTATGGGGACCCTATCCTTGCAATCGAATGGAATGAAGCCGCTCTAATCCAAAGAAATGTCCAAAAGAACACTATATTAACTTTATGTATATTAATTATTTAATTTATATCAATTGAGGAGATCTTTAATGCTGTTATTAATATTTGTTCAACAGATATTCGTTCATTTAGAGGCTGCATGCCTTTTCCAAATACTGATCGAACTCAATCGGATTCACTTTTCTTTGTTGTTAAGAGGCCAGGTGTTCCTGCACAACAAATAATATATAGTATTGTATATGGATTACAAAGGACATACGCACAACAAGGAAATGTCCCTACCTTGGGACGGTTTTATACAATAACTGCGGAGAAAAAAAATACATTTGAGGCATCTGAAGTTTTTGGCGTTTTTGCTCCGTAATTAGCGACCAATTTTAATTTTTAATAAATTCTAACATAGCTTTGTTACGTGTCACGTGAGCACGAAATATTCGCTTCTCTTTTCCCTTGAAGTTATATATATGCATTGTTTTTTAATTTCAAAACACCTATTAGAATGATTGCAAAAAAAAAATACAATTCTACGTAATTATTTTATGTATAAGGGTGGGTCGGGTATTAAGCACACTATGTATATTGACAAATCATGTTTTATATTTTACTTTGCTGATCTCTTCCCCAAAATTGCCAAATAAGAGAAAGAGGAAAATAGCGTAATAACTACTTATAATTGCTAACTTTTCATCAAGTCTTAATCAGAATTGATTGATTTTTATATCATTCGATCGCCTCAGTAAACGAATCGAATGCTACTAAAATTATTCAATTCTGATCCAAAAACGTTAAGTGCGCCACAATGACCCACCCTTAATATTTATATTAAATTAGGGTAGCTGCGCAGCGCGTGACGCAGCGCAGGACCAATACGATCAGCGACAAGTTCAAATGTATGTTCGTGTAAAAAATATTTGTCCGTGTCACATATTATAAAAAAAGACACTGGCTCATTTAGCACGAATAAAAATAACTAATCAAAGACAAACATTAGTTTGAGTGCTTCAATTATAATATGCTTTATTTATTCATGCTCGATCAGATGACTATTAACACGGGAGAAAACATTATCAATTACAAATTCGATATCATATATGCTGGGGTATTTATAAATAAATATTTTTGTCTAAACTGGCCATTAATAATTTACAAATTCATGACCCTAAATTAACATGTTGCAACCTAATTCAAACTAAGCTGTCGGAACGTAGTAAAGAAGCCACATAGCTGTAATGAAAATTGGCTATATAAATTATACGGATACGTGTCATTTCACTGATAGTCATTTCATCAACATTTCGTTTCACAGACAAGTTCATTTCGCAGACAATTATTTCGCCGACACGTTTAATTCACCAACATGTTTTAGCACACCAAAAATTGATTCACAGACAGTTTCTAAACTGACAAACTTATTCCACCGACAATACCTTTCACCAATAAAACATTTCACAAGTTTAATTACTAATAATATATACCTACAACAGTCCTACAACTAATAAAAACACAGACCTAACCCTATATGATGTCAGGTAAATGAGCTGTCAGGGAAATGACCACCAAAAATATGAGCAATAACAAAGTAAATTACTTGTCGGTGCAACATACTGTCAATGAAATAAGCAAGTTGGTATAGTAACTGTCTGTGAATCAATTGTCGGTGAACTAAATAGTCAAATGTCGGTGAAATAATTGACTATGAAATAAACTTGCCAATGAATTAATTTTCAGTGTAAACAATCTATTACAGAACTTGCTCTACAGTAACTACGGTATATGATCATGGTTGTGTTAGTTAGTATTGGAGTTATCATAATTTCAATCATAAGTTATTGCAAAATATTCTTTAAAACTTACTCACCAGCCAATAAAACATCTATGTGATTAATGGAGTTTTGTACCAACATTGTAAAAATTCTGCTAACCTGTTAACTACAGTACCACGTGATTAAGGTCTAGTTAGTTTGAATTAGATTACGTATCATGATTTCTATTGTAAAAAATCGATCACAGAACTTACTTGCTATTCTGATGAGTCAATCTTTTGCAATTAAGGTTGTGTTAGTTTGTATTGAAATTACCGTGATTTCTATAATGAATTACTGTAAAAATTCTGTTGCAGAACTTACTATTCTGGTGACCATAATTGTGCTTCAGAACTTTCTATTCTGATGATCACACTAAAATTATCATAATTTCTGTATATTCAAGATTGAGTTAGTATGTATTGAATTTTTCTATAAAAAATTCTATCACAGGACTTACTTGCTGCTATAATATATGTAAAATTGACATGGTTTACATTGGAATTATTTTGAAAATTTTGTTACAATACTTACTATTCGATGATGATTACAATTTGTAGTAAAATTTAGTTTGCATTAGAATTATCGTGATTTCTATGTAATTAAGATTGAGTTAATTTGTACTGTAAAAGATTTTGGTACAAAACTTACAATTCCGGTGACCACTGTAGTAGTCAAGATCATAATTTTTATTACAGTAATACAAAACTCTGTTATAGAACTTATTCTATTTTAGCGACCACAGAATTATTGTGATTCTTACTATAACTATAAAGAATTTTGTTGCAGAGCTTATTCTCTATTCCAGTAATCAAAGTATGTATTTGTATACCGAATTATTGTTACAGAACTTATTTGAGTTAGTTGCATTAGAATTAATGAGTTACTGTAAACAGACTTACTCGTTATTCAATAGCATATATGGTGCATGTAGCCTCATATGGGCGGATTTAAGTAATTCATAAGTAGGGCTTATTTTTTTAAAACTTTAAGGCTGAATAACGTTTGATATACTTGTCCGTTTTGAATGATACCAAAATGTTCGTCTCTTTGAGACGATTCCAACAAGCCCAAAACATTAAAATCCAATTACAGGATCGTGAGATAATGTGCTGTCAAATAGTGACGCACCTAGGGGTGGGAGAAATGGGTTAGACATAGGTCTAACCTATTTCTCCCACCCCTAGGTGCGTCACGATTTGACAGCGCATTATCTCATAATCCTGTGATTGGATTTAATGATTTTGGACTCATTGGAATCGTCTCAATGAGACGAACATTTTGGTAGTAAAATCATTCAAAACGGACAAGTATATCAAACATTATTTAGCCTTAAAGTTTTAAAAAAATAAGCCCTACTTATGAATTACTTAAATCCGCCTATATGTAGAACCAACATCATATGACCAAGAGTGGGCAATTTTTTTTATAAAAATTTTGTAATATAAAAACTTAGCCAATTAAATTTTTGTAGTTATTATTTAAAAAAACTTTATTTAAAATTTTTATTTTTGATAAAAGCAAGCCAGATTTAAATTTATAAAAATTTTTGGCAGGCAAATTTGCCTATTAAACTGGACAGTTTAAGGGAAAATACCAATTTTTTTATAAAATTATTGTTTGTTATATTATTTTTTATATTTTAATCATTTTGTATAAAAATAAATTACATTTTTAAGTAACAAGCAATTGTTTGATTATGTGGTTATAATATTTTTAATTTAAGATTCAATATATTATTTTTATAAATTAGTTAACTAAATCTATACTTATTAAAATTATTGTATAAGTATATAACACAATTAATAATAATAAAATAAATAGAAGTTTGCTATTTCTCGCCAGTGGTGATCATCACCAATGTATATTTGTATCTTTAAATTTTGTCTATGAAATCACCTTTGAGACTCTAACAAAAAAAATTTCTCGTAAAATTTTGGTATAAACTATGCCCCCCTGCCCCCATTCCAGTTCTTACCCTAACCCTAATATTAATCAAAATTTAATTTTTATTTCGGCAAATAAACTTTATTAATTTTTTGTTAATTGGTGATGATCACCACTAGCAATAAGTAGTAATTTTCAAATAAATAAAATAACAATAATATAATAAAAAGACTAGAAGTAACTTTTTTTAAAATAATTTATTTAATTTAATTTAATAAATAGTAATCTAATTTCAGTAACAACCAGTTTTAATAATAAATTAGCTTTATAATAAATGGTTTAATTTTTTTGTAAAATTCTAATAACCCAATTTTAAATTTAATTTTATTATAAAAATATATATTGCATATAGTATGATTTAAATTTAATTTAAACTCAGCCAATTTAGTTTTGAATTTTAAACTGGTTCTAATCTTTACTAATAGACTTTAATATTGTACAACATTCACAATACCTTTTAGCCTAAGTTTAGTTTTTAAAGATACCAATAAATTATTACTATTTACAAATTATAAAACAGATTTATTAGTTGTATACATACTAGAGTTTTCAAATTTCAAGATTTTATTTCATCAGATTCAATGAGCTTGAGATAAATATAAACAAATAATATTTTTAAATAAATTAAAATAAATTATATAATTTCAATATATTAGTAAATTGAATTCCTTTAAAATTATTTCTGTGTTAATAGGTTTGCTAGTTACATTACATCAGAATGCTTTGATATTGGCAATTCTTTCATAACTTCATCAGCATCTAAAAATTGCTTTTTAATTTCATTATCATTTGAATTAGTTATCTTATCAAGCCAACCCTTTATTGTCTCATAAACATTTTTTGCACTAGGCCGTTTTTGTGGATTAGAATCCATGCACCTTTTAGCTAATTCTGTATAACATTTAGGAGTTCCAGGTGCAAACTCTGGTCGCAATCCTTTGTAAATCTTTAACGCAAGTTTGGTATCATATTCATGTCCATCAAAAGGTCTTTGTCCAGTTGACATTTCTGTCATAATAATACCGAACGCATAAATATCTTCTGCTTGTGTATACAGCTGCTTGCCAGAAGATAAAATTTCAGGTGCAACATAGGGAAGGACTCCATAAATATCGCTGTATGAAACATTTTCATCATTCATTCTAGATAAACCAAAATTCGCAATATAAGATCGTGCATTTTCATTAGCGCATTGGTCTATCAAAATGTTAGCACTATTAAAATCAGCATGAATGTATCCTGCAAATCTGTGAATCTTATCCAACTCTTGTGAAACATCTACAAGTATTTGCAATTTATTTTGCCATGTAAGCTCAACAAAATTTTCTCTTAAATATTTATAAAGAGTCCCCTTATTCGCATACTGAAATACCATTAAATATTTATTTGTTTTTGTATCTTGAGTTATTCCATATATTGCAAGTTTAGTATAATTATTTAATTTACATTTCATAAAAATTTTAAACTTAAAAATTTAAACAATGAATTAGTTCAATAAACTATTAGATAAATTATAAACGCAATAAATTAACTTACTTCCCTTAAAAATTCAGAATTATTTTCCGTGGGACTGACAAACGTCTTGAGTGCAACGACACTAGATGATTCACGTCTTCCATCACCATCAATTTTTCGAATGCCATCCAACCAGGTTGCTTTATATATATTCCCAAGTCCTCCTCTGCCAATTTCTTCAATATTGGATAATCTATCAAATGGAATCCACTCAATCATATCGTCATATGCAAGAGTTCTAAGTTGGAATTCTTTTATGCAATCATCAATATCCTTATTTCTACTTGTCCATATTGTTGCTCTGTCAGGATCACATGATATACACCATGCTTTATTCGTGTTAGTAGCATTACCGCAACGCGTACAGTTTTCATATTCAGATGAGCTTTATAATTAATAAACATAATGTTTTATTTAATAACCATATTATTTTAAACTTTATATCGAATGTAATAATTTTTATGCTTACCGACTAAATTAAGACAGACGAAACGGTAGTGATAAATAAGTATTTATGCTTTTAATTCGTGAATTTGTTTTACTGTTTTTTTTTTTTTTTTTAATTCTATCAATTATTAAATTTCTTCGAACTCACCGACTAAATTAATGCGAATAAATGTAAATAAGTATTTATGATCTTGATTTTGAACTTGTTTTACCGTTTTAATTTATCCACTATGTTCGGTTTATACTCACAGACTAAATTTAATGCGAATGAAATATCAATAAGTATTTATGTTTTTGATTTGTGTGCTTGTTTTGCTTTTTTTTTTTTTTTTTAATTCTATCCATTAACAAATGTTTTTTGAACTCACCAACTAAATTAATGTAAATGACATGTAAATAATATTTATGTTCTTGAATTATGCTTTGTTTGCTGTTTTTAATTTTATCCATTAATAATTGTTCTTTATACTCACAGACTAAATTAATGCGAATAAAATATAAACAAGTATTTATGTTATTGTGAATTTGTTTTATCGTTTGTAGCTATATCCATTAATAAATTTTCTTTGCACTTACTCACTAAATGGAATGATTAATGCGAATAAAACATAAATAAGTAATTATGTTCTTGATCTGTGAACTTGTCATTCTGTTTTTAATTTTACCATTATATATTCTTTATACTCACAGACTAAATTAATGCGAATGAAATGTAAATAAGTATTTATTTTCTTGATTCATGAAATAGCTTTGCTTTTTTCATCTCTAGAAATTAATAAATGTTCTTTATACTCACTCACTGAATGAAATGCTTAATGCGAATGAAATGATTTATACGTAATGATAAATATTCATGAACTTGAATAGCTTATCTTAAATACTTAGATTAAAAAATGTTCTTTATACTCACTCTCTAAATTAACGTGAATAAAATTAAATAGTAAATATTAATAATTTATTTTATATACTTAGTTAATGAATGCTTTTATACTCACAATCTAAAATAAAATTAAATAGTAAATACTTAAAATTTGAGTAGCTTATTTTAATAAACTTTTTTATACTCACATTCTAAAAAAAATTTGATAGTAAATTCTCATGATTTTGATCGATTATTTTAAATTAATTTATCGCCATGGCGATGTATCGTTACCCCTAATCAACCAATTAGAATGTATGATCAGGTGTAACGTGAAATCGAAACGATTACGATTTTTTCAAAAATCGGCTATAACGAGAAATTTTGCCTATGAAACCACCTCAAAAAAAGTCCTCCCAAAATTTCTGGTTAGAATCTCGTCGCTAAAATGTCTTAACCTAACCTAGCCCAACCCTCAAAACTACGAATTAATTTATTGTATTGATTCACGTTACACCAAATTTCGTAGGGTGCGATATAGCGCATAGACGAAAAAAAGATAAAACTCTACTTTAAATATTGTTATTTATATACTCACGTGCTAAATCAATATGAATAAATAATTATGAGTTATATTATTTGAATAAAATATTGGGGTTTGCCTTGAAAATAACTACAGTATATCCCAAAAGTTATTTCAAGGCAAAGACCTCATATTATAAACTTTGCCAATAAAATGCCTTTTATACTTACTCTCTAAAGAATTAATGGTTTTAAGAATCTCTATTATCAAAATTCAAATATTACCAAATAACTTACTTTTTAATCCAATTCTCGGATTCTTTTCCATTCTTTTCTATACCAATTCCGTAATAGTAGCAAATGGCAGCTTTGAAAATTCCCATAGAATTATCATTCTTAGCTGATTCTAGATAATGTGTAAATGCTTTATGCTCGTCTGCTTCAACACCAATTCCTAAATGATAACAATAACCAACTTGATACATTCCGTTAGGATTATTCTTCTCTGCTGATACTTGATAAATTTTGAATGCCCTATTCTCATCCTTTTCAACTTCAATCCCGTATTCATAACGATAACCTTGCCAGTATATATCATCTGGCGTCATCGAATCTGAAATATAAAATCCACCTGACAACATATTGAAAGCATCTGAAATCATCTGAGTCTTAATGACTTTAGATGTATATATGTTGTGTTCGCGATTTATTGGACCCAATATCTCTGTCTTATTATCATTCAAAAATGCTTTCTTGATTTTAACTTCCTCTTCGTTTAAACATTCGAAATCGAAAATATGATACCAGTTAAACAATTTTTGGCAAACCTTTCCGGCACTTGGTCGTTTTTTTTGATCTTCATCCATACACTGTTTTGCTAATTCAATATAGATATCAGGTGTTCCTTTACCAAATTCTGGGCGTAAGCCTTTACATATCTTCGCTGCCAATTCATTATCATTATCGTAATTTATAATTTCATAATAAGGTGGAATTCCGGTAGAAACTTCAGTTAATATAATACCAAAACTATAAATGTCTGCGGCTGTTGTATATTCATTGCCTAATAAAATCTCAGGAGCAACATAGGGAAGAACTCCAAAAATTTCTCCTCCAGATGTTTTATATTCAATTCTATTAGACAGCCCGAAGTCAGAAATATATGGCTTTATATCAGCAGTTCCATTGGTATTGACTAAAAGTATATTGCCACTATGTATATTTTTATGCACATATCCCATATTATGGATTCTACTTAAATTGTATGCAGCATAAAAAAGAAGTTCTAACTTGACCGCCCAAGTAAGTTTCCTAAAATTTTCTTCTAGATATTGCCAAAGGTTTCCTCTATCTGCGTATTGGCATACCATAAAATATACATCTTGTTTTGGGGAATAGGTTATCCCAAATATTTCAAAAAAGTCTTTTTGATTTCCAAACTCTACGAAAGTTTTAAACTAAATAATGATAATAATAATAAGGCATAATAAAATATAAAAAAAATGATAAACTAATAATATATTTCAACATTACCTCTTTAGAAATATCTTTAATAACCTTTTTAATGCTGGGTTTAAGAGCAACCTTGCATTCTTCACGTTTTGATACCAATTTATTATTTTCTTTCGAACGTATTCGCTTTCCATCTAACCAAGTTGCAGAATAAACAGTACCAGAACCACCTTTGCCAATTTCTTGAATTTTTTTTAATTTATCGAAAGGAATCCATTCTATCACTTTGTCATAATGTTTTGCCTTTAGTTGCGATTCTTTTATGAAACAATTGAGTTCTTTATTTTCACATGTCGACCCTTTATCTATTTCCCACTTTTCATATATATGTTCAATTTCGTCTATCTTTTGATAATAAATATTAGTTAAAATTTCAAGAATTTCGTTCATTTCTGGACGTTTGTCAGGTACATTATCCCAGCATTTCTTGTAAAGTTCAATATATTGTTGTGGCGTGTCTTTCTCCATAGGCTCCTCTCTATTTCCTTTGAGGATGTGAATAGCAAGTGATTCTCTTGGTATGAAGGATCTGAATGGTGGTTTGCCGCTTGAGATTTCCCAGAGCACAACACCCAAACTATAGATGTCAGATTTTTGAGTAAGATTATATCGAACGTAAACGTCAGGTTCTTGGGCAAGATTATTTTCATATTTTATTTTTAATAAGCATTGAGGTTCGGTATATGCTATTGAATCTAGATCAAAAAATCTCTCATCAATTAATGATGTAGCTTCCGTCATTTTGGATAAGCCAAAGCCTGCAATCTTAATTTTTCCTTCGTGAACCAATATATTCTTGGAATTCTAAAATATAATTAGAGTTATTAAACACTAGAACATTTATATAAATATAAATAAGCATAGGCGTGCATACAATATCTTGGTGAACGATATTATTTTCATGTAAAAACTTTAGACCATTAGATATTTCGATTGCAATACGTGATTTATCTATCCATCTTAAAAATTTTTCATTCAAATATTCGCGTAAATTTCCATCGCTAGCAAATAGTCGAACTATATTATAACACCATTCGGATTCTATTAATTGTGTGTAAATATTATTAGTATTAAAGAATATAAATGTATCATTTAGTGATAAGGGCTAATCAACCAGAAAAGTTAAAAAAAAACATTCTTTTAGTAATTCCATAAAAATCGATAATATTTTCATGAAAACCAACTTTTTGTAATTGTCGAATCTGTGTTTATCGATATAATAAGTGTTAAATAAATTGATAATAATATGTTTAACGTTTGGCAATATGGACTTAAAATGTTAATACCTCAGTAGTAAACTCTTGAAAAGTTTTTTTATTCTGGATAGTAATATTGATCTTATCATCCTGGATAGTATCAATTTTGGCGCTATCACTCTGGATAGTATCAATTGTCACACTTTTATGAGTAACTGCAAAATTTCTTTTTCTCCATTTGGACTTATACACTGTCATCCCAAATCTACTTTTTTCGATTTCCCTGAAGTCATAAAATTCATCATATTCATAACGACAAATTTTTTCTGAAATTTCATTTTCTATCTGCTCTAAATATGTTTCCATAGTAGCGGTAGTATTATTTAAAAAAAAAAAAGAAAAAACAAACTTGTATGTACGTACGTACGTTAATATTAAAAACATTGGGGTATATGAAGATCAAATCTATATGCTATCGCTATATGAAAACCGAAAAGGTAAAGTTTTCGTGTAACAATCGAAGTTCCATCAAAAGTTATTAATAGTGCTAAAATATTTTAAATTAAGAGAAATTTATTCATCACCAATCAAATTTCAAGATCAGGTGTAATCAAAAAATTCAAAACAAACGTTCGTTTTGTCAAAAATCGTCTATAACTTAAAATTGGGTATATGAACTACTCTTAGGATTCTAACAAAAAAAATTCATTGTAAAATTTTACTATATAAAACCCCTCTTTCGCCCATTGTTTTGATTTTACGTTACACCTGATTTTATGATCTGCGGCAGGTGCGACAACGTATAAATTATTTCCAATGTTGCGGGCAGAATTGTATCTCTTTATATGAAACACACGTAAATACAGAGTTTTATTATTTGATGTAACTCGCCAGAGGCGTGACGTTGGTGATTTGGTAAGTTATTTTAAATGAATTTATTAAAGGTAATTTTATTATAAGAGTAGTAGATAAAAATTATTGGAATCCCGTAGGATGAGATCTATTTTACAAGAGGGAAATTACAGTGCTTTTATAATTAAAACTAAACTAATTAATTAATGAGGTTTGGGGATAGATCGATCTTTCATCACGAAGGATCACGGTAGAATCAGTGATCTCTCATCACGGAAGAATCCCGGTATAATCACTATAATTAAGGGGTATATGACTATAAGTATTATATGATTATAATAACGATGGCTATGTTTATAATATTTAATAACTAATTTTTAATAGATTTCTTTCTTTAGGTTTCTTGTATTTGATTACTTCTTCGATCACGGGTTTTACTGCGCCTAATTCCGAAGATCACGTTCAGCCTGTGACATTCGCCCATGCTTATTTTATGCGTACCACGTATAAAGATTATATTATTAGTGTTTATAATATTTTTTTAGCAACTTTCGATTTATTGGCATTTTTATTATGTTTCCTTCGATAGTCCAGAGCTTATATACTCTTTTTTGTAGGACCTTATGTACGATGAAAGGTCCTTTCCACTTCAGATGGAGTTTATGACTCTTCGAATGTTGTTGAGAAGCCTTGTATACTAATACAAGGTCTCCTCTTTTTAATTTTTCTGTGGTAGGTAAGTCATTATCGTGTCTTCGTTTAGCATTTTCTTGGGCTCTTTCGACTCGTTTTACGGTATCATTTCTTACTTGGGGTAAGATTTCAATTAGTTTGAAAAGTCTTTGAAAAAAAGTTCCTTCTAACAACTCCTCTTCATTTTTGCTATAATGGAGTGGAAATCTTGCTTCCCTTCCGTATATCAAATAAAATGGACTCATTTTCGTCTTATTTTGTTTGGCGGTTCGATACGCGAAGAGTATCGAAGGTATGAGTAAATCCCATTCTCTTACGTTTGTGACCAATTTGGCAATAGATTCACATAACGTTTTGTTGAATCGTTCCACTAATCCATTCGTTTGTGGATGATAGGGCGTGGAATAATGGTGGTTAATGGTGAATTTCTTTAGAAATTCGTCCATTAAATTATGTGTCCCTCGATCGGATAGTAAGTATTGGGGACACCCGTGGCGACATATAATATCTTCATATATAAAGTCGGCTACCTCCTGAGCATTGGCATTTTTAATGGCTCTTGCTTCAGGCCACTTGGTCATGTAGTCGGTGGCGACTACAATGTATCTATTTCCTTTTGGGGTTGTAGACAATTTACCTACTATATCGATTCCCGATTTTATAAAACGGGGCCTCAACCGGTATTGGATATAATAGAGGTCTCGCCAAATTTTTGCCTCTCCTTTGACATGAATCGCAGGTACGGACGAAACTTCGAATATCCGTATACATTTGAGGCCAGTAATACTTATCCCGGATTTTATTGAACATTATTTCTATGCCGAAATGTCCTCCCAACAGATGAGTATGAACTATAAATAAGATAGGTTCAACTTCGTGTTTTTGGATTACCTAGGGTTGTTAATGGAGTACTCCAGGCATTAATAAAACATATAACCCACTTCTGGAGTGCTCCGGAGTGGGTTATATATTTTAATATTGACTGGAGTGCTCCATTAACAACCCTAGGATTACCCTTAGTAGGTGGTTAATTTTATGCTTATCCTTTTTATAGATTAAACCATTTTTTACTGCAAAGAATTGGCTTTGAGCTTGGACGCTTCGACATTCTCGAGGGGTTAAGGTACGAGGTAATCTTTGTTCCGTAATGTATGTCTTTAATATTTGGTATCTAAGTAATTCCATATTTATGCCAGGACACCGACTACCTGGACCGAATTAATTTTAACGTCAGATTTTTGACAATCTTAATTAATCTTTCATATGATTTTCCTCTGTGGCTATAATTACAGTTTGCATTGCTTAGTTAATTTGGAACTATATTATAGGTATTATATAATATTTTTATATTTTTCTGTATTATTTAAGTTATGTTAAACTATATTAAATTACATTAAATTTTATTGAATTTTGAACTAATTGTTTCTCTGAATTGCACTAATCAGGTTCAAGTCTCGCGCAGTACTTATTTCGGTAGCTAACCCCACCAGTACTAGGCTCGATACACGTCTGAAGGTCTGAACACACCCTCAATTTTTGCGTAGTATCTATTACGGCATAGGCCCTGCTGATACTAGGCTTGATAAACGACTTATAGGCAGAGTACCTTAAGGCAGCTTAGTGTATATTCATTATTCTTATTAGTTCAAAGTTTTTTTTTTTTTTATTGATTAAAGTGAACTTGCTTTAGGAAATTACGAATTAAGAGGTATCGGGTCATTGATTGGACTACGGAGTTTCACAGGTTTAAGATTTTAGTTACTATGTCGATTGAAGAACTGATTAAATTCTGATGGCAGCTGGCTGCGGTCGGAGTTTCGGAAAAGAAGTTACGAGGATCGGTAAGTTTTCTTGATTAGGAAATCACGAAATCGAGTATTGTTGTTAAATAAGGTAATCAATTTGTTGTTTCTATATTTCTCTTTTTTTTTTAATAATAATTTGCTCCATTATTTAGAAACGAATGAGTTAAGCGTTTTTCGGTGAAAAATCTTCGCGTTGATATTCTCAATTTTTAGAAGTCTTCTCTTGATTCCGAGTTCAGTTGCTTGGTGAGTGGTATAATTATTTTATAAAAAAAAATTAGTTGCGTACACTTGGTTTACAAAATATTTTGATCTTTTTTTTTTGTATGTGAAGTTCTTCCGTAGCACCGATATAAACTTTAGAGGTATTAGTGGTCTAATGTCTAAGTGTCGTGTTATATTTAATATTTTTAACTCTTGGTTTAAACATGTCGTGGAGAATTTTGTCTAAATCGTAAGGTACGTAGGGAGTTATCGTAGAATAATTCAAGGTTTAGATACTTAGGGGTTTTAATAATCTTTTCTTTTATCTTCTTTTTGTAGATACATCTGTGATAATGCGTCTACATTGGAGTGTTTTCTACCAGCCCGGTGTAAAATAGTATAATCGTAGGGTTGTAGCCTTAAAATCCACTATGCCCTTTTTCCTTTTTGTTCAGTTGTATATAACCATCTAAGGGTGGCGTGATCCGTAATTAAGGTAAAATGTTTAGCTCTAAGGTAATAATGGAAATGTTCTACTGTCTATACTATGGCTAGACATTCTACCTCCTTGGCTGAATAGTTCCGTTCAGTTTTGGAAAGTCCCCGACTGGCGTATGCGACCACGTACTCTTTGTTTTCTTCATCCTTTTGAGCTAATATAGCTCCTAATCCTACACCAGAAGCGTCCGTATGAAGGTAAAATTCTTTTTTGAAGTTTGGATATCTTAGTATAGGTACAATCATTAAGTATCTCTTTAATGTTTCGAATGCCATTTGTTGTTCTCCTTTCCATTTATAAGGGACGTCTTTTTCTAATAGTTTATGGAGTGGTCGAGCTATCGAAGTGAATCCCTTAATAAATCGGCGGTAATATGAGGCTAAACCTATAAATCCTTTTAATTGACGAAGATTTTTAGATACTGGAAAATTTTTAACCTTTTCGACCTTCGATTTGTCAGGTCTTACCCCCTCCCGATCTATTATATGACCCAGGTAATTAATTTTAGACTTGAAAAAAGTACATTTTTCAGGATTTAGTTTTAATCCTGCAATTTTCAATTTATTAAAAATAATCTTTAAGTGTTCCAAATGCTTCTCAAACAAGTTGGAATAAATATTAATGTCGTCTAAGTATATGATGGCGAAAACTTCATTATATTTTCCAAGCAATTTATCCATAAGTCTTTGAAAAGTCCCTGGAGTATTACAAAGTCCAAAGGGCATGACTTTGAATGCGTAAGTACTGTATTTCGTTATAAATGTTGTTTTTTCTAAATCCTCTTTATTAACTCCAACCTGCCAATATCCACTTATTAGGTCGAGAGTGGAGAACCACCGTGCCTTTCCGAAAGTGTCGAGAAGATTGTTAATATGTGGGAGAGGATATGTATCCTTTTTAGTAACCGAATTTAACTTTCGGTAATCTACACAGAATCGTAGTTTCCTGTTTTTCTTCAGTACTATTACTACCGGAGATGCCCACAGGCTATTTATTTCAACGATAAGTCCTTGTTTTAATAATTTATTAATTTCTTTTTTAATAAATTCATTTTCTTCATAGGCGGCTCGGTAATAGTTTTGTTTTATTGGAACAGCATCTCGCGTACTAATGCTATGAGTAATAGCATTAGTTTGTCCTAAATCTTCAAGTCTCTGGGCAAACATTTCTACTTCGTTAAGTAGAAATTCTTTTATTTTTAATTGTTGTTCATTCAAATCCTCATTACTAACTATCTCTCGCAGCTTCTCTTCCAGGGATTTTTCTTCCTTATCGTCCTTATCTTCTTGTATAGGAACTTCCTCTATATTAGTTAAGTAAAGTGCTGAACTTTCTGTACCATACAAAAGTCAACTTTTATTTTCGTTGAATTCGTCTTCTTCATATTTGAATTCGTCAAAAGTATCATCTCCTTTACTATAATCGTCATCGTCTTCATAAGAAGCAAGACTTTCTACGCCATTATTTGAAATTAATATTCCTGTTGATTTACCGGCATACTGTAAGTATAGTTTTTGCTCATCAAAATAAATTCGAGCTTTCGTTTTTTGAAACCAATCTGTTTCTAACAACAGTGTGTCGTCTGACGAATCTATTATGTGTAAGGTAGTAGGGACTACCACATCCTTTACTACTATCCTTACATCCTTGGTTTTACCTAATGTGCTGGCTCTGGCCCCCGTAGCTATTACTACTACTGTAACAGACTTATCTTCTATTTTTAATCCAAGTCTATCTAATAATTTTTTTGATATTATACTAACTGCTGCTCTCGAATCTAATATAGCTACTATGGGATTATTCTTAATTTTAATATAACATCATGCTGCGGTTGTACGATAAAATTCTTTAAGAAATTTTGCTTCCTTAGATACTGATGGTCGTTTCAATATCTTGGCTAGATTTCTCCTTAGATTCAGATATTGGAGAATTTGTCCTATGGTGGTGCTAGTAGGTAGGGATAGAATATCTAGGGATGTTAATGGAGTGCTCCAGGGTGGTGTGGAGCGTACTCTACTAGAGTAATACCCAAAACCACACCACACTAGAGTACACTACTTCAGAGCAAACTCTATAATTAAACACTGAAGTATTAATCTATTATAAGCCAAATATATAAGTCGGGGCATACTCTGAAGTATAACCCAAAGTATAATCCGGTACATAATCCAGAGTAAATTTATATATTTATAGTATAGGATTTTATATTTATATAATAGTTACTCTAGTGTATAAACTACTTTACAGTTGATATAATAGTGGCTCCAAAGTATAAACTATTTTACATTAATAGTATTACTCTAGAGTGATTTATTTCTTTTAGGTATATCTTAATAAGCCGGAGTAGAGTGATGCCTAAATCACTCTGGTATGGAGTGGCTTATACTCCTAAGTTACTCTGGAGTATTATACACCATTAACATCCCTAAGAATATTGTCTGCAACATTGTAAGGTGCTAAAGAATCGATTTTCGAAGGCATTCGTTTCCTTTTTTGTTTATTTATAGGAAGTGGGTTTGTTGTAATAAGGGGTCTCCAACTTCTGTATTTTGGTTTCCTCCTATCTCTTCTTCAGGTTAAATTCTAGCTGTTTTTCGTAATCTCTCTCCCCATTTCGGATTCACCGGTCGTTTTGTCGTATTATGAGAGGTAAGGTTATTTACCATATATATTTCCTCATTGTCTACGTTCTTTAGTTTACAAAAACTAATAGTTTTTGTTTTACTAGAATTGTCTTTTTCCTTTTTTGGGTTATTGTATGGGTAATTATTTTTTTCTGACATACAATTTTTTGCTGTGTGTCCCATTTTACCGCATTTTCGACATTCAATACCTCCTTTTCTTTCCCACTTATAATTATATTAAGGTCGTTTCCTGTAAAAATTCTCCCGTGAGTGATTAACTTTCGTATCCTTTAATTGGGCAGATAAGGTTGCATAATTCAATGCTAGGCCCTCAATCATTTTCTTTATATTGTTCAATTCAGTTCCTACTTGCTGTTGTATCTCTCCTCGTTCGGATGGTCTTTGACCATAATAATCGCCAGCCTCAACTCTTCTCGCCGCTGCGATTGCCTCAGTTAAATTCTTCAGAGCGGCTACAGCCACGAAAGTGGCATTGTTGCCTTTTAATCCATTTAAAAACATTCGTACCATGTACTCATCCGAAAAACTATTATTAACATTTATTCTACTAAGTAACTTCTTAAATTTAGTAGCGTAATTATCTACTTTTTCCGTCCCCTTTTGACGTAGTTTATATAACTCAATTTGCCAGCTGTGTTGGCATTCTTCTGGAGCAAATTGCTCTACGAATAAATGGTAAAAGCTTTTATTTTGTTCTTCTTCCCTCTCGCTTTTCACTTTCCAAAACTCAATGTCCTCTTTATTTTCTTTATACTATTCAGCAGCCATTCCTTTTAAATATTCTGATGCGATTTTTATCCTTCGTTCTTCGGTCCAGTTGTTGGCTTCGGCTGCCTTTTTGAAATCATCAAACTATTTGAAAGGGTCCTCGTCGTCGATTCCATAAAACTGTTTAACTTTTACGAGATTATTTTCCTTAATTTCGTCCTTTTCAACAGCTTTAGTTATCAATTCTATGAACTGTTGAAATTGTTCGTTATTCATTTTAAGGTTTAGGATTTTAGTTATTTTTACAAAGTCGGTATCTCACAGTCACCACCAAATGTTGCGAGCAGAATTGTATCTCTTTATATGAAACACACGTAAATACAGAGTTTTATTATTTAATGTAACTCGCCAGAGGCGTGACGTTGGTGATTTGGTAAGTTATTTTAAATGAATTTATTAAAGGTAATTTTATTATAAGAGTAGTAGATAAAAATTATTGGAATCCCATAGGATGAGATCTATTTTACAAGAGAGAAATTACAGAGCTTTTATAATTAAAACTAAACTAATTAATTAATGAGGTTTGGGGATAGATCGATCTTTCATCATGAAGGATCACGGTAAAATCAGTGATCTCTCATCACGGAAGAATCCCGGTATAATCACTATAATTAAGGGGTATATGACTATAAGTATTATATGATTATAATAACGATGGCTATGTTTATAATATTTAATAACTAATTTTTAATAGATTTCTTTTTTTAGGTTTCTTGTATTTGATTACTTCTTCGATCACTGGGTTTACTGCGCCTAATTCTGAAGATCATGTTCAGCCTGTGACACCAACTTTAAAAAAATAAAAGATGGGGGGAATAGGTTTAACAACAATAATTATATATTATTATTCTTGCTCAGACCAGTTTTTAAAATAAGTTTTATTGATTTATGAAAACACTGGGAAGTTGTGTTTAGGGTAGGTGGCATGGGTCCCGGGGCATGCCTTTAGACCAAAAGGCATGCCCCTATCATGTGATCATGGGAAGAATCATCACGAATATGATTGGCTGATATAAAAACTCAGAATTAAGTAATTAAATGATTGTATCAAAAATGAATGGACCGTTGCCCTATAAAAAAAATGGACCGTAAAGATACGGGTTGGGGAGTAAAGGCACGGGTTTTGGTGGCACAGATTAAACCCGTATTTGGTATGTAGGAGGCTTGGATTGGCACGGATTTTTGGCCTGTGGTGGACCGTATGCCCGTATCAAATGGACCGTTAATAACTCGGGTTTTACAACACTTTACTAGTCCAAATAGCACAGGATTTGGCCAGGTAATTAATGTGAATTAACGTGTGATAAAAAAAAAATATACATACAAGTAGATTACATAAATTTATATTAACAATCAATACAATATAAACAAACTAACAACTGCTCATATATCAAAATTTTGCAAGGAATTTTTTTTGTTAAGACACCCAGAGCAGTTTTATTAGTGAAATTATGAGATATCACAATTTTTTTAAAAAAAATCGTATATTGATCTTTCGCTCTTCGTGAAATGAGCCAACATGTACCACCTTCAACATGTATCATTCTGTGAAATGAAGGTGCCATTACGTATGACGTGTCATAACGTGCCACCTCCCCCGTACCACTTTTTACCGTGATATTCCGTCAACAGCTCTATACGTACCACTTCGACTGTGCCATTCCGTGGATTCCAGACACAACCCGTACCACACTCCAGGCCACTTTTTTTATAGGGTTGATGATACAGTATTATTTTTCAAGCTAAAAATAAATACAGTCAGACCTTTCTAAGTGTACCCTCTCTAAGTGCACACCCTCTCTTAATGCATGCTTAAGTGCTGGCCCAAATATATACTTGATCTTTATAAATGCACTTTTTCTTATTATTCTCTAAATGCATGTTATGAAAGTATGTTCCAAGGGCATGCACTTAGAGAGGTCTGACTGTATATTAAATAAAATTTTGTAATTTTTAAATTTAAAAAAGAATAAAATTATTTTTAAACCATTTATTTGGCCTTATTACGTAAAAAGATCTATTTTAAAAAATTTTAAGCATCATGCTCATGTGAATATTAACAATTTTATATCTAGGGGCATGCCCTGGGGCACGATAAGAGGGGCATGCCTTAGCTTGGGGCATGCCCTAAAATTTTACCGTGCCTATATCTGTAATGATGACCAACATATACACTCTCTGTTTCATTCGTATCAGTTAATTTTGATAATAATCAAATGCCTTATGTTTCTTTTTTCTGACGTAATTCCATTTCAATAATGATTATGAACAAAATACATTCTGTTAGCATTATCTGTGCCTTGACAATTCTATAATTCTAGATATACTACTGTGTTATTGCCTTATACAATTTTATTGGTGTGATGGGTAGTACTTATGCACTACCTATTCTTATTCAGTACTTTTAGTCATCTAAGTTATTATTTATTGTAAAGAATTCTACAATAGAACCGAGCTTGATTATTATTCCAGTGATTATATTTTTTTATTTTATTTTCTTTTGACACTACACTTAATTTACAATGGATTTTGCTATCATGTTTTTTCAGTCTTGAATTCTAAAATTACAAACTTTCCCTGTACTGGTGTAGAATTTTAGAATCTATTAAGCTTTGATATCTGTTAAGCTGAAGTTCTAGTGAACAATTGACAATAGTTCTTCTGAATTATTTATTCTTGTTGTTATATACATTCTCTTATACAGACCTCATTGTCTTTTATGTCTTGATATCTCGTATTTGAATGTGATCTTTACCTCAGCACCAAATCAACTTTGCCAAATATCCACCAAATTATTCATTCATCATTTTTTTTTTACATTGTTTAGGTTTGTGTTTATTCTTGGTACTGTTAAGGTAGTGCACCCATGAAAGAGCTAGACCAAAGGCAATAAAGAAAAAAACACTACCTATTTACTAATCTTCTATTTCCTTTACCGAATTTCTCTTAACTTTATATAGTATGATACTTTCACAACAATGATTTCCATTTTATCATAAAGCGGAACTACCCAGTATCACCATCAAAAATTCACCCTGCGTAATTATGCCAATTAATAGAGGGCATGCCATGCAAAATCACATGATGTAAAATTAACCAATCAAAATCAGTTAAAATTATAGCTTAAAGAATTATTCCACATGATTTACTATAAAATATTAATTGCAGATCTAACGTCAAAGATTTGATAGAAAAAAATGCATATATATATATTGTACCCAGTGCCCAATTCAGAATCGGGGCTGCCCAGATGAGAATTTTGTAGCAGAATTAGGACTTTGGGTGATTTTAGTGTTAGGGTTAGGGCTAGTGTTAGAGGTAGAATTAGGCCAGATTCCAAATTGGGACAAATTCCAAATCTGGGTACAACATATAGTTCTACTAAGTATTTAAAAAACTTATTTCAATATTCAATTAGTAAAGAGCTTCAGATATTCAGGCGACCTTATAGATTTAGTTAATTGCCAAACGTGATATATATATTAAGAGTTAATGAAATACAAATAGTGATAAGCATTTTGGAAGTTTTATAAATTATATACCAGATTCTTAGTTAAAATTTTTGATCGTATCCTATAGATGTTGCATAATATTTTCTAGCCATATTTAAGATCTTGTATAGTGATTATTAACTATAAGAGTAATTATCTATGGGCTCCAAGTCACTAGAGCTTGTACCCATATAAGTGTTACCTGGGTAACCCGGTTAACACCTGTCAACCGGGTCATAGCTATCGTTAACTGGGTGACCTGAATTAATTATCCATAAGCATGATAATATGACGTACAAACGTATATACAGTATATATGTCCGTTGGGAGTGAGGTCATTTTAAATTTTATTATTTAAACCCAGTTTATTTTCTGACGGCCTCTAGCCGTTTGAGATTAAACTAATTATGTTACAGCTATTATCATGATTCTCGGGGCACCTGACATAAAAATTAATAAATTTATCAGTTACCATTATCATTATACGTAGTTTTTTAAAAAAATGCATATAAGAGAATTTATGATTTTGCATCAATTAATCAAAAAAACGGTTTACCCGGATTATTAAGATGACCCAGTTTATAATGTTGTAAACGGTGAGTAACCCGGAGCTTAAATTTTTTAACGGGTGCAACCTCTAAAAAAATTACATACCCTTAAGAGCTACCTCAATTTTGCATTAGCCAATCAAACAAACCGGGTCAACCGGGTCAACTGGGTAACCCGGATTTTTTAAAACAATCCGGTTTGTGACCCGGTAATAGTCTGGTAAACAGGCGGGTTATCCAGAATTTGAAATTTATTTCGGGTACAACCTCTACAAGTCACTTTACATCAAATGTGCCGAATTTGGGGTATATATAAATGCCTTTTAGCCAATCAGAATGCGTTATTTAACAATTCTGATTGGATAAAAAAAAATTATAAAAAAAAATTTTTTAAATTTTTTATATTAAACGCCAAAATTTTGAAAACATAATAGCTTTAAACACCTATAACTTTAATTCATAAACTTTTTTAAAAATTCTAACCGATAATTTGGATAGTACTAATGAAAAACAATAGTTTTTATTGGTTACAATTTTAAAAAATATTTAAAACTTAAGATTTTATAGAATAATTAGATTATACGTGATTTTTGATGAGAAGTGACTTGGACCACATGGAAGATATAATTAATATAGAATGCTTATATATAAGAATAAAAAATAAAAAAATTGTTATTGTTGAGTGTTTGATTTTTGGCCAATAGAATTGACCGTCTGCATCATGTGACTTGGCATGCCTTTTGCTTTTTGGCATACTCATAGGCAGGCCCTAGGGCATGCCAATGACCCTGTGCCCCCAACCCTACCAATAAAACATAATTGGTGACATAATGCCAAAAAACGCTTATTTTTTAAAAGTTTGTATAAGAACCACTAACAAAACGCCAATTTTACTGTATAATAACCTAAACCCACACCATACTAGGACTTACCCTAACCCTAACCTAATATAAACGAACTTGAAAGAATTTTGGTACTGATCACATGGAGATGAATTTTTGATGGTGATACTGGGATAATGGTCGATTACAAAATGATCGATTATTTGATCTGTTTGATCGTGACCAATCATAAAAAAATTTTTTTGAGTACGATCGTTCATTCAGTAATTGAATGTATCGATCATTTTCAAAGTGAACAGCAACCACGGAGTTTAATCACCAAAACAAGAGGTTCGTGCAATGCCTATGGAGCCACAGAGCCTAATAACCAAGCATGGGTCTTGCACTGTCTGCCGCAGCCGCAGACCTATCAGCGCTAACAAATAAACAAGTGTCAATGTACTTACTACCTTTTGGTTTGCAAGTTATTAAGAGACAGGCAGAAGTGATGGGGTGAAAGAAAGATAACCTTCTCTACTAACCAAAGGCCTCAAATGTCCTTGCCTTGACAATTAACAATCTTCCCTTTCTTACGTTGCCGATTACACATTCAGAACTATAAGATAACCTCTTGCTTCTCTTACCGTTTTCTAATGATCACAATAGTCCATATTTCCAAGTCATATGCAATTACAGAAAGATACTTCCATAAAAAAAACTAAGGGCTCGATAAATTACGATTTGTGCGGAGGACTATCGTTTATATGATAATGGTCTTGCTATTGAATAAAATTATGTATCTTTATGAAATACGTATTATAACAAAAAAACTTTGTTATAACGATAATGATCGATCATACGATCGGTCATATAATTGTGCAAATAATTAGCCGATTTGGATCGATCTTTAATTTTTAATCGATTGTAGTTCGATAGATCATATGATCGATTAAGAAAATTTTCACTCTGCAGATCTAAAGCGGAGTGGAATCACACGACATCTGACCAATCAAATTATAGAGTTTTGATGTTCTTCGGTGTAGCAAGCGAAAATACAAAAAACGGTAGTCTAAACCTACCTTAGGTGGGTTAAATAAAAATGTCGGGAAGGCAATTTTGCTTATATATTACAACCTAAAATCTATCTAACCCTAACCTAAGATGACTTTAACCCTAAAGTTAATCCGATAAAATATAAGGGAATTTCATATAAGGGTCGGAAAATGAAAATTATTACAAATAAGGGTCCAAATTAAAAATAATTACATATAAAGGGAAATACATTTTATATTCTATAACCTTTTCGCTTAATGACCTTTCTTTTAACCAAGATAAGTTGGACTAGGTTAAGCACGATATTTATCAATATCACAATGTTTATTTGGTTCTAAACTAATAAGTCTATCCTATAACAAGACTAATTTCATATTTTGTGAAGGTCACTAAGCGTTAAACGAAGATATTTAGAACCACAAAAACTCATTTGTATTTGTAGAGAAAGTTAAATTACCTTTAAAAATTGGCTAAAGTAGCTACAATTTTTAGTAAGGAAATAAATGCAATACTGAGTAAAAAGTAATACGTTTAACTGTCAAAAGAAAATTACCGGTACATATATATATTTCAAATGTTATAATATTTTTCAAAATTTGGGCCCTTATATGTAATTATTTTTCATTTTGGACCCTTATCCGCCTAAAATAAATATTTTAAGAATCTGCGCTTTATACGTCCACCCTTAAATAGTAACAATACTCTTATAACCTTAGCATGACTTTCAGGTTACGGTTGATATGTATTAATTAATAATTACGATAATTCGGGGTTCTTAATTTCTTTATTTTGGCTCAATTCCAAAAAGTCACCGTGATGAAATGTTAACAGTTTATCGATATAATAGAAATTAAATATTGAGAACTAAAAAAATATACAGTATTTAACTTTTGATATTACAGACGTAAAATAATAATGCTTCGGAAAATCTTATCGTTCAGATAATATCAATTTTTAAACTTCATGAGCTGCAAAATTTTTCTTTCCTCCATTTTGATTTTGCAATTTCTTAAAGTCATCAATTAATAATAGACATAATAAAATATTTAGGTTGAAAATTTTTCTTAAAAATGTGATTCATGACGATATCATTAAAAAAAAAAAAAAGGTACAGATTTTTATTTTAGCGAAAGCTTTACAATTCTATTTACAGTAAATTAATAAAAGTTGTGTAAATAAAATAAATAAATAAGTACAAAATAATTTTATAATCTAACTTGATTTTAATTCATTTAATTTTGATATAACTTCATCTTTGAAATTGTCAAATAAATTAGTTAAATCTTCAAATCTTTTGTTAATTTGACTAATTTCAGTTTTATCGCTAGTTAAACCATCCACCCTTTTTTTAATTTGACTAATTTCAGAGTTATCGCTAGTTAAATCATCCACACTTTTTTTAATCTGTCTAATTTCAGATTCATCGTTAGTTAAATATTCTAACCTTTTTTTAATTTGACTAATTTCAGATTCATCTTCTGTATAAATATATTTTAAAAATGATGGAGGAATATAAGGTTTCTCTAAAGTTGCCCATTTACCATTTTGAATATCCTTAATTAAATCACGAAGTTCATGTACATGTACTTCATAAAAGCTAAGCATATAAAAATAATATATAATTAAAATTATTTACTAATGAATATAATTAACTAATGGCCAATTCTAATTACACTTACATAATATTCGGAAACCAGTTATGTTTTCTTCTTTGATATGGTAACATGTAAAATAATTCGATTTCAGTTAAAACCTGCAAAAATAATCATAAGCTTGAAGTTAGTGATTTATTAATTTTTAAATACTATATATTTGTAAAATAAAAGCCTTAAAATATTATATAATGAAATAATATTAATTAAAATTAATTTTAATTTATATTTCATTATTAGCTATATCTTAAAGCATGTTTGGACAATTTGGCATACTAAGCTAAATTTAATGTATATGGTTTAGTATAGTTAGTATTATATACCAACTTAATAATCTATACCAAATTTCAAAATTTGCTTCAAGATATCTTGAATGTGTATTGTATACGTAAGATGTTATACAAATATAACAATTACAAACAGACCAACCTCAGCCCTTTGAATTAAAAAGTATTCTTTGTTGTTGGTCTCATTTATTGCATCACTAAGTAGCCCGATAAACAAATTCATTAAATAAATTGTTGTAAAAAAAGAAAATATAACTACTAAGATAGTTAAAGATAAGTCCTTATTTAATGCCCAAGGAGACAAAGAAGATGTATCTCCTATTAATATTATAATTCAAAAATTTTAGTATTTTACGATGAAAGATTGTTATTAAGCATGATTTAGATTTATATGTATACCTGTAAGCATAATATATACTGCCAAAATTGCAGATATTAGTGTTGAAAACATATTTGTACTTTCACTTGGAGGTTCAATAAGAATGGGATTTTTATCAACAGAGCCATCCGGATTTACTGTATAGTATTTTGTTACCAAATTCCAAGGATTATTTGGATCATTCGAATAATTTGATTGATCTAAGGATATATCAGTAGCAGGTCTTAGTAAGAGGTGTAAGGAATGTGCAAAAGCAAATACAATATATGCTAATATAATTAAAAATAAAAAGGCCCTTTTAGCTACACCAATCATCATTGCAAAATAAACACCAATATATGAAATTGCCCGGAAATAAGTAAGAAATTTTAATTCAAGCAATAGTGTAGAAAAAATAATTGTCCAAGTTGGTGCAGTATAATTTTTAAGCCATATAATTGAAGTTATAGTTGGAAGTAAAATAGCCCCCAAATCTTTATAAATAAAATAAAATAAGCATAGTATAACATAAAAATATAAGCAAAACCAACCAAACTTATAATTACCAACATAGTTCCATGGAGAAGTAATATAAAGTATAGGAGAATAAATAAACTGACGAAGCTCAAAAATAAACTGCCATGTACCAAGTATAATGGAAAATATTAAAAGAATTTGCTGATGCGTCCAGGAAATGTCATTTGATAAAGTTGCTACAACAGTAAAACAACAAAGAAAAATAGTATAAATCATCCAGATGAATAAATAATAAAACCTTCCATAAGTATTCCACTTGAAGTTTAAAAGAGCTTCACCATTCCAAGTTTTGTATAATTCTAAATCAATTGATTTTGTAAAGGAACTAGATTCAGGTTTCCATAACTCCTTTAAAGTATTGAAATCTTTGGGATAATTAACAAAATAGGGTAAAGGAAATAATAATTTGATTGTTGCACCATGATCCAAATAGTAAGTTCTATAATAAGTTTTAAATGGTTCTATAAAGTAATTCTGAATAAAAGAAAATAATGTTCTATAATAATTTTCGAGTGGTTTTAGTTGATTATGAATAAAAGTATTATAATTATTTTTGAAAACAAGCCAATATTTAGAAATAATAAAAAGTGCATTGTTAATATGGGATATTTCATGTAGGTTATAATATGAATTATAATGGTGAAGATGAGGTGATGATGATAAAGAATTATAGTATGCATAATAATTCTCAATGGAAGGAACCACAAACGCCATCTGTGCTAAAAAATTATATATGATTGCAGGGTTCGTTTGAATTAATTCTGAATAAAATTGAGCTATAATACTTAATGACTGAATATTTGATTGTAAATCACAACCATCTTTATCATACAAGCATTTTTTAACACAATTCTCGCATAATTTTTCAATCCACCAATCCATATTTAAATTTAAAAATTTCTCCATAAGTTCTTTACCACAATATGCTAAAAAAAAATTTTCCTCAATATAATTATTTAATAAAAAATCATATAAATTAGTGGTATCTTTATCTGATTTCATATTAATCTCTTTGATAATTCCATCAAAGTCAGATTGCGGAAGAAATCTTTCTGTCAAAGAATCATTAAATTCATCTTCCCAATATTTATCTGAAATATCTTTACCGACACCCCAAATATAATGCACATTTATACCCTTAGATGGGTTAAATGTCCAGAGAATTACACACTTTTCTGTAACCATGACAAGATCATCATTTTTAAGAACTTTACACTTTCTTACATACATATTTGCTTTTTGTTGCATTTTTTCATCAGATATTTCAGATTTTTCTTGAAACACATCAAGAATAAATGTAACATCTTTACAACTAAAGGTCCATTTTGTTAAATACCCTTCGTATGTCTCTGTTGCTTGAATATATTTTGTACTGTCAATGTTTTTTATAAAATCAATAATGTCTTTTTTACCTGGAGGGGTAGAAATTTTGTTATAATCGTTCAAATCCTTTCTCAAATAATTAATCCAATTATCTTTACCGAATGTTTTACCAATTTTTCAATAAATAATTGTTCCTCATTTGCATAAATAATGCAGTCTGATTTGATTATGTATGGCATTTTAATATTAGCCTTTAAGCGTCTAAAGAGTTTATCAGCACTGACAGGATTCGTTAAATTATAGGGATCCATTAAATCATAATCGAAAGTCAATTTTTCGTCGTGAAATCTATGAACATTAAGATCCATTTAATCCTTTCTAAGCTATCAAGCGCATGTGATGTGATAAGTATACGTTCGCCAAAATTAGAAGCAATAAAATGGATTCCATCAATCATTACTGATTCTTTATAAGTATCTATAATAATAAGTAAACATTTATTATAGTCTAACAACCTGACCTTAAATTTCACAAATATCGTAATGGCAAAATAACGTAATCACATGTCAAATTGTATAAATTTGAGCTTACTGTTAATAATTACGTTATATCGCCAGTATACATTAAATTTGAACGAAACTTACATTTTGATAAATTCATTCCGGTTGTTGTAGAAAAAACGTATAGATACGTTAATTTCGATTTGGAACTGCTTGCAGATATTCCTAATAATTCTTCATCGTCACTTAACCCAACGCACTCGAAATTAAAATTCCAATCCAACAATATTTGAGCTTCAATCGATGAAGTTATTAAATTCCATATCGTGATCTCGTAAGTCTCTTTTATAAAACAGATTAATTTTCCTTTGGGGGCTATGTATATTTTATCTGAAACACTAAAATTTTTCAGTTCAATCATTGATTTGAAAATCCATTCGACGTGATTATCTGTTTCTTTTTGATAAAGGATGTATGTTTTGTGTTCGTTAATACTGATCATCACAAGGTTTCCATTATTAGTAAAGGATAAATGACTAATATTATTGTGTAAGTAAGGAAAATGCAGAGGGGACGTTTCGGTTGGTTTTTTTTTGAGGTTGTAAATTTCTTAATGTTTGGCATAATAAATCTAGTCAATTTAATAATTCAAATTAAAATAATAATGCGACTTTTATTTCAAAGTTAACTCACCAAAGTTACGAGGATTTAATCTACGAAGTTTAATTGCAACACATCCATTATCTGAAACTGCAAATGTCGTTGAAGTGTCCGATCCAAATATCAATCATTCTGATTGAAATCGTGTTTTCATATTGCAAACTCTGACTTTTTGAATCGATAGACCACAAGACCACGGATTTATCAAATTCACTTAATGTAGCAACATACTCCATTTTAGGTGAACAATCAATTTGCGTAATAGGATATCCATTATGTGGATCAACATATATTATATCAAGTTCAAGTTCTTTAGGCTCTTCTTTTTTATGGGAGATGTTTGGTTGTGCACTCTTCGAAGATCCAGTTTCCATTTCTTATCTTATTGTCATTGCAATTAAGACAATAAGTTCGAATTTAAGAGAATATATATATATTTAAGCCATGTGTGGCATCGATTATTGATTATTGTACGATTAAACAATAGTTTAAGCCTGATTTATTTGTCACTTTTAATCGGACATAGTTAAAAAAAAAAAAAGATGTTTTATCAGCATTAAATAGATGTTGGATTACGGAGAAGTTCCAATTCCAATCAAAATTAGGTAGAATATCGTAACTATCTCTTTCGGGTTGGGAGTGCTGAAAGTCGAAAGTTTGGGGTGTTGATTAAAAGGTGGAACGATCGTAGATCTTGTGATCTATTCGTGTCGGTTTCGTTATGTCATCAGCAATTTATCTCCGGATGCCATAGGCGTGATACTATTCATACTTCGTACTTGATGGGGTGAAGATGAGTGTGATACTGTTCATATGTTTTACTCTATTATCTGAAAATGTGCCCTTAAATAACTAGATAGCTGCGCAACATCGCGGGAACGGAAGATCTAAATAGTGACTAGATATGAATGGATAATATCATGATAAAGAAATATAAGTTTATTATTGCTCAACTAGCTATATAATTCAACTATTTATTATCACTTTTATTAGTAATTATTTATTATATTAACAGTCATAAAATCTTATCGATTTTTTAACATCAACATATTTTGCTATGCGACAAAATACGTAATTAAGTATATACGTATGTATGTACTATATACGTTATGACAGATGGTATGGGTGGCTAGTCTCGTAGTTAAGAACGTACAACTTAAAAATATGAACATTTGTTATTATTGTTATTATTATTATTTAATGATTTGAAAAGTCTTTGTGCCACCCGAGTTGGTACACCACACCACCCTGTCTAAATTAAAGGTAATTTGATGACGCACTCACCATAGGGTTAGGGTCAGTCAGTCAATTTAGTATTTAATTTAGATAGGGTGGCAGTAAATTATTTACCACCCGTGTGGCACCAAGACGACACCAATTATTATTATTATTATGATTATTATTATTTAATATGATTTTTAAACTAAGTGGAATTGAGTACAATGGGAATCGAATTAAGGCTTTGCCATAATGATTATAATCATACAAGCAATGTAACAAAACACGGGAGATCTATGACTATCAAAGAGCAATTTAGATTCATCGTACGATTATGATCTTTGTTCTTGTAGTAAAAATATAGAAGCCTCTTATCATTGTTTACTAAGGGAATTTAGCCTCACATTAAACCAGAATTGGTATTTATAAATATTTATTCTATAGATGCCTGACGAAATGACGAGGTTTCGCCAGGTCACGTGAATTTCGTCAGGCATCATTAATTTATTCTTGTATTGACACGCATTAAAGATCTCAAATTTTATGGTTAGGGCATATTTTCAGGCAACAAACAGGTTGTTGCTGTAGCGAGGCTATGTTACGTAACATTGCTGTATAAGCAAATTCGCTAATTAAATTCCATATACAGTGCTGTTAATTTGGAATGAGATACATTCGTTACTTTTATGTATGTAGCATATTGCTTTCAGGAGTTCTTGCTCTCATAAGGTAAATTATCAATTTTCTTTTTTTCATGACCGCTCTTACCTGTATTTATATGATGGCTTACCCAGTCTGATGAATATATAATTACCAATTGTTAAAGACTATCATGAAGATGCATACATACAGTAGGCATCGCCGTTTATCTTAGCAATTCACACGAATACTCATTGGTATTCAGATTCTGAAATAACTCCGTTCATTAATTTTAAGCCACGGCAAAAACATTAACAATGCGATATAAAAGCCACTATACAAATCAAAATTATTTTTAATCGTTATTTAGACTTAACCGTATCAATTTATTTATTTAAAGACACATCATTCTTTGAAATTTAGTAATGCCAAAAAACAAATTTATAACTTTAAATTATTAAAAACGTTGTGCGTGTTGACAAGAGTCAACAGATTGAAAAGACAGGGAGCATTGGGCAAGGGTCACATTACACGTGCCTAACCCCGCCCGATCACAAACAACGGGGATTGATCAGAGAAGGCAATCGACGTCAAATCATAAATTCATGCAGCGTAATCAGAAGCCACCAAATAACTAATATAATAAGGGTCGTCAGAATGGGTGGCAATCATTTCACCGACAATCACTTCATAGTCACACCATTTCACCGACAAATTATTCACCGACAAGTTCATTTTACCGACAGTTAATTTCACCGAAGCTCATTTCACTGACCAAGTAATTCTGGTCATTGTCGTTGGGGTCAGGGTAGAATTAGGGTTAAAGTTAGTGTGCTTTATAGAAAAAAACTTGTCGGTAAAATGAGCTTCGGTGAAATGAACTGTCAGTAAATGAACTTGTCGGTGAATAATTTCTATGAAGTGATTGTCGGTGAAATAATACGGGCCCGTCGAGAATAGTTAAATTCCACACGCCCTCTCTCATAAAAACTCAATTCATTTAACTTGCATTTTCTCGAAATAACAATAATAAAAAATAATAAATAAAAAAATAAAAAATATAAATATCAATAAAATGAAAATTACTACGTTTAACCAGAGGGAATTATCCCCTTGGTACTTTTAGGATTAGGTTGCAATTTTAGTATAAAAGAGGAGTTTTATATAATATATAATATATAATATATATTATATATATAAGGTCCCAATAAACCCCAATTTCAGTTCTCATGAGGTTTTTGGTCCTGAGCATTTTGCATAGAATACCTGATCCTGTTTACTTAGTACTTTTTATAACACCTTCAAGGGAAATTACTCCTGGTTAAAATTAGCAATATTCAAATAAAATATAATAAATAATTCTGTAATAATAATATGAATGTCTTTCATATTTAATCATGAGCCATACTAAGGCTAAGTCACATGATTCCAAAAAGGCAAACCCATTTTTCTTTAATTCGCATCAATTACATCTATTTCAAACAATATAGCTACAGGCCTTGAACATCAAAAACTGAAATTCATATTGATCCTCACATAAAATTATACATCGATGTGACAATCTGAGCATCAACCATGTTAACCATCAACTCTATTAAGTAATATATTGATACTCAGTTTGATAGACAAAGGTTACAGAATAAGCAACTTCAGTCAAATATTAATAGAATTATCCAGGGCAGCCCCAAAAGTTTGGTAACATAGTTATAGTAGTATTTGGTATTGGACTAAGAAAATATATAAGCCAATAAACAACACTAATTAATTTTATATTACCAAACTTTTGGGTCATCCTAGATAATTCAATATTAACAACACATATTTTAATTTATACAACCAAATAACAGCATAGGTATGTAACCTAGAAAAGTTGTTAAGTTGTTACCTCCAAGCAGCAGATCTAGGGTTCAAATCCTACTAGTGATGCTTTAAAAAAATTAACCTGTGTTCTGGTACTGCTTCTTATTAATTGGTTGGGTATATTATCCGTAGCCTTGGTTTTACTATTTGGAATAGAAGCTCTAAGTACTAGTTGTGTAATACATCACACAAACAAATTCAAAAAACTGAAAAAAACAGAAACCTGTTTGGCAAGTTCAAAGTAAGAAGGTAGCAAAGATCTTTGATAATGCTATCTAAACTGGTATCTCAGAAATTAGAACTAGAAAACTAGACAAATAGACCTTTATAAAGTGGGTTCACCAACCTGGTTATCAGAATTATATCAGAAAAAAGAACCTATATTATAAAAGTAGATACCAAAAGAAGACAAACTATATAGTATCTAATGCTAGATGAATTAATCCTTCTAGGCTAATTTGTTTGGATGTCAGAAATATATTGGTGTAAGAACTGAGAAAAAAATACTAAGGTTAGAGCAAATTTTAAATAAGAGTAGCTAGGGTTAGTAAAATTACAGAGGGACAACTTATTATAGTGCATATCCAATAAAAATATCATGTATTATTTTGTATAACAATCATCAAAATTATAATAAAAATATTAACACTGCTATACCAACACGCTTTCAGCAGTATAAACTGGTTACTAATTTAGACAAGCCACTACTATACTCTATTTACATTGTCTATTAAGTTTATGTAGGAATTGGGTACATTTTTATGTTCATAAGAATTAAATACTGCTTTTTTAAAAATAATTGAATTTTTAGTATTAAAGTCTAATTTTATTAGACAAATATTATTTATTTAGATAAATCTTCAAGTTTGAAAAACCCCAGGTGATGAAACTTTACTGTTTATTCTCTTATAGTACAGTAGATAAAATAAGTTTGTTATATTTAATTTAATACAATATTATAATTTTATTATATATCAAAACAATTTTGCGCAATAGAAATTTATTGTGTAACAACTATTTCAAATTGCAATTGTATAATGAACATTTCTGAAATGTTATTATCGCATAATGAAAATCTTCAAAATGTTGTTGCATAATTACTGCCAATTTTTGAAGTTAATCTTCGAAAAAACTACCATTTTATGTCTAAATAGAAACCACCATTATTTGTTAAAGAAGCTCCTCTTAGTCGTTAAAGAAACCCATCATTAGCTATCAAAGAAGTTCACTATTAGCTGTTGAAGAAGCCCACCATTAGCCGTCGAAGAAGCCCACCATTAATTGTCAAAAATCCCACCTTTAGTCTTCAAAAAAATCTATCATTTTATATCAAAGATTATATACCATTATATATGAAGAAACACATTTAAGAAACCCACTATTTTATGCGAACAAACCCACCACTTTGGTCAAAGAAACCCACTGCTATTTGTCAAAGAAGCCTACTTTAATCGTCAAAACCATGTTATTCGTCGAAAAAACTTAGCTTTAAATATCAAAGAAACCTACTGTTATTCCTCGCCTTAAATCGTTGAAGAAATCATATCAAAGAAGAAACCCATCAAAAAATTATCTAAACTATGAATAAGAATAGTAACATTAGTAACATATTATAAAACAATGTTTAAAAGAGAAACAAACAAATAATGTTGTAGTACAGTCCCAGGTAAGTTGAGATTGGCAAGATTTACTAACGACATATGATTCTGAACCTATAATTCAGTTTTAAATAATAAAAAAAAATATTTATAAAGTTTTCACATAATTAATTACCTACCCTTATATATCTTGAGTTTTGAAAAAAAAATAATATCTAAGTAGCTGGGCTATTTCAAAAAACTTATAACCAAAACTTTTACCAATCAAATATATAATATATATTTACATATAAAATGACAATCTTTGTGCCACTATTATACTTGTGTACATCAGCAAATTTTATACATAGATATTGATCAATATATAGCACTTAATCATTTTATATCGATTATAAAATATCGTTATATATCAATTAATTGGATAAAAATCGATATATATCTATAATCGATATATATCATTTTTTATATTAAATTGTTATATATCTATAAATCGATTATAATCGTAATTATTTGAAATGATATATGACGATTAGCAGATCTTTAACAATTATATAGTGTTTTGACTATGTCGCGAAAATTTTAACCCGGATCACCAAATAAAAAAATAAATAAAAAAAACGAAAAAAAATTTTTAAAAAATTTCCTATACCATCTAATCCATAATGTGTCCTAGATCATAAAAATATATTCTACAAAATAAAAAAAACTTAAAAAAAAAAAAAAAGCCCGTTTTTTTTTATTTATATTTTTTTTATTTTTTAATTTTNTTTTACTCCCTCTCCCTTTTACCCTCTTCCTTTTTCTCTCCCCTCTTTTTTTTCTTTTTTCTCTTTCTTTTTTTTCTCTTTCTTTTTTTTTTTTAATATTTCGAATACTTTCGAAATATTTTGGGATCAGTAGATCTATAACCTGGATCATATCAAGGATGCGTTTGACTAATATTTTCAAAATGTTTCGATGATTTTTGATGATTGTACCACAAGATCAGATTAGATCTTTGTTTTTTTTGTTTATAATTTAGATCTTCTATTAATTTTACATTGTTTTTTCGTTATTCTTTTGTTTTTTTTGGTTTCATTTAGTTTCATTTAGTTTCGTTTTATTTCATTTAGTTTTGTTTTGTTTTTTTATTTATATTTTTTTTATTTTTTAATTTTTTTTATTTTATTTCTACACTTTACCACTAGCACTTTGCAAGAAATCCAGTGACTTTTTGGTACTTAGCGCAAGCTAACTCAGCTTTTTAACACTTTGCAAGAACACACAACTACTTTTTCTAGCAATTTTGGAAGTTCAAGAACGCAAGTTTTTGCAAGTTTTTGCAAGTTTTTGCAAGGTATTGTTTTATTTATTTTTTCGTTTCATGTTTTTTGTTTTTGTTTTTTTTATTTTTATTAATTTATTTTATTCCGCCATTTTGCGAAAACCTTCGACGATTTCTAAATTGCAAAAACACGAACTCGAAATGGAAATTTGGGGCTTTGTTTATTTTTTTATTTAGTTTGCTTACATTTTTGTTTTTTGTTTGTTTTTTGTTTGTTTTACTTACTGGTATTTTTTTAACTTTATTTTATTTTATTTATCCTTTACTTCTTTCGAAATATTGCAAGAAAATGACTTGACTTTTCCAGCACTTTACAAGAACACCAATTCTAACATCTCTGGTACTTTGCAAGAAGTTAGGAATATGAACGAATATAATCGAATATAATTGAATATGAGCAAAATATAATAGTTTATTTTTTTTATTTTTGTTTTTTTTGTTATTTTTTTGGGTTTGTTTTTTGTTTTTGTTTGTTTTTTTTACTTATTTATTTTATTTTATTTCTTACTTCTTTCAGAACTTTGCAAGAAAACAACCTAACTTTCTAGCACTTTGCAAGAAGTAGAGAATATAAGCAAATATAAGCAAATATAAGCGAATATGAGCGAATATAAAATATAATAGTTTATTTTTTTTGTTTTCATTTTTTTAATTTTTTTTGGTTTCGTTTTTTTTGGATTTATTTTTTTTTGTCATTTTTTTTATAATAATATATAATATATTATTTAAAATATAATATGAATTTTACTAACTATAACCGGCAGTGATCATCACCGGTATGTAATTAACCAATAAATTTGCAGGATCAGGTGTAACGTGCAAATCAGTTTGTGTAACAAAAATAAAGATTTTTTTTTAAAAAATGCTAATATCTCAAGAATTCGTCTATAAAACTACCTTTGACATTCTAACAAAAAAAATTCCTTGCTAAATTTTACATATATTAGACACCCTGCTAAAATCCCAGGCCTCACCCTAATCCTAAAGTAAATGAAATTAACTTTTTTTGTTTTATCGTTATTGGTTAATTACATACCGGTGATGATTACTGCCGGTTATATGTAGTTAAATTCATATAATTTATGGGCAGCCAAAAGTAGAAACCAAGGAAATTGTTTTTAATAAGTTTTTTTAAAACTTTAAATTAAAATATCTTGACAACTATTAAACCAAATCTAATAAATTTTTTTTTATTTTAATTCTGTAACTATATAAAATTAAAATAAAAAAAAATTATCAAGTTTGGTTTAATAGTTGTTAAGATATTTTAATTTAAAGTCTAGAAAAAATTTACTTAGAAACAATTTCCTTGGCTTCTACTTTTGACCGCCTATATAATAAAAAAATAAAATTTTATATTAAATAGCGAAAACTTGTGAATATTGTATATTTAATAATTTTTTTTTTGAAATTTCCTTCGGGTTTGTTATTCCCGAAGGCCACGTTTAGCGGTCTTTTTATTAAGGTCTTATGTTTCAATTACAAATTCTTTTTATATTACATTCTACAACGATATTGAACCAGTTGTACAACCTAATTCTAACTCAATCACCCAGATATCCCTTATTTTTTACCCAGCCCGCTGGCGGTTTTATCAATTTTCCAACTTCTTCCGGAACCTCAAGTCATTCGTACTGACCAGGGCGGTGACCAGAACAGAACATATCTCAGTACTTCCTTCCTTAGGCCTTCCGAAGTTTCAGCTTCCAACTTCGTCGAGAACCTCTAGTTGTCTGTACTGACCGGGGCAGCCAGACATAAGGAGAATATTCTCGGTACTTCCTTCCTTCGGCCTTCCAAAGTTTTTTGGTTTCCTTCCATTTCGGTTTAGGACCAGGTCTGTCCTGAGTTTATCCGTAATCTTTTTCCTTTATCAGGTTAGTACGACTTGTATTACTATTCAACCGGAATTCCACCGGAAGTATACCTTTTTTATTCAACTGGAAATCCACCGGTAATGTTCATTATTTCCTTATTTATCACCAAAGTGAGTTAATGTGGTTAAATTAACCAACTGCGGTCCTAGCATCCTAGTTCAGCCCCATCCATCTCATGATTAAGTACAGTTTTTCTTTTGTCCGCTAGTAAGGGTTGAACCAGCGACCTTACGTTTGGCAACCTGGGAGCGTAACCACTTACGCTATCAACCCACAGGTCATGTTTAATAATTTAAAATATTTTTTTTCGGCAATCCTGCCCTCTGTATCTGCAGACTTTATTGTATAACTAAAATATATACATTTATTCTACTCTAACAGAAAGCTCACCCGATTTTATCCAAGTGCGACCAGCCTAGCAAAATTTTGCCTCAATTCGGATTCTCAACTCACTGAGAATATGATCCCTCCTATTACCAGCAGGCACCTGCTAACCATATCAAGATTGCCTTCTTTTTAAACTTTCTTCTCCTACTTTTTCTAGTAGAAAGATCCTACTACAAGAAAAACTATAACAAGAAGAAATATAAAAGGAGAAATAAAATGGTGAAATAACAAAAACTACCTAAACGAAAAACCAAGTTCAACAGAAAAGTAAAAATGAAAAAACAGAAGAAAAAAGCGAAAAGACAGACAAAATGTAAAAATTATATAATACTGCACAAGGAAACGCCTCGCCAAAGTATTATATGTACATAAAAAGAAAAAAGAAAAATCTAGAATTTCGTTCTACCGATCAGCCTACTCTACTGTGTCATGTCTCATAACACGTCCGTTCCTGTTTATCTACCTGCATGCCTTCTTCCCAATTAGGATTGGAACAACAATGCTGATCTTTTGGAGGGGGTACGCCAGATTTCCCACTTTCCGTCAAAAATTCTAGAGAAAAGGCTTCCAGCGAGAATATGATAGAGAGTGTATGGTCAAACATGTTCTTGTAACCAAAAAGCCTTGAAGAGAGTGTTGAAGAACTTATTTTTTAGTTCACTGCCTAGCCAAGCTATAACACCTTCGTCAACAGAAGAAACCTTCCACCAGAATTTTTTGTACCAAGGGCACCCACTGCCTGTTATCTTGTACAACCGATACTTCTAGCTTGTGTGCTGAATATATAAAGGAGTCCCTGAAGAATAGCATGACTGAAGTTCTTTTTTATTGGCTGTTATATCAGATGATCATTACCAAATATGATTGGCTGATGTTTTATCAATAAAGTTTGTTTGATAGTACTGTACGTACGTATCTAAAAAAAATTCGGTTGCGCGATCTAAATTAGTTAAATAATTAATACAATTCTACTAATTCTACTTTGCTAATATTTAATTTAAAGCATCTAAAGTAATTTTTTTGTTTTGTAGCAAATTTTATTATAATAATATATATATAACGAAATATTAAAGCACTTTTTTTAATCTTTTATTCTTACAATTGTTACAATTAATACAGTATTGTTTTGTATTCATTTCAATTACAGTTATAAGGATGTTTATATATATGCATCTACAACTTTTATAATATAGTGAACTCAATAAATCTTTCTAATTTATACAATTTCTATAACTCACGAAGAACCTAAATACTTCAAAATAAAAACAAAAGATTTTTTTAAGTATATATAGAAAAATAAATAAAACAAAGCTTCTTAAGTATATAAAAAAAATATAAAATGCTAATATATTAGTACTTAACCTTTCGTGATCATGGTTAAAAATATTTTTGAGTATATTACAGGTATATATTGTAAAAACTTACATCTTATAAAAGTCACGAACATTAGAGATCTTTTATAGTTCAAAAATAAAGCAGCTAAAAAAAATAAACGGACAAAGTTTTAAAAAGAACAAACGTTTCAGCAAACTAATTAAAGAAAAGTTTTGTATAAATATTATACTTATAGAGTGTTTATTATAAGAAAACTTACATCTAAGTAAACTTCCATACATTATGGATCTTAGAGACGGGTCTTCACAGTTTATTTGCAAAGTGACTAGGAAATGTACTGGCAAAGTTTGGTGTGAAACTCGATAAAACTTAGTATATTTCCACCTGATACAAATTCTATATGTTTTTAATATACAAAATTTTGTGTAACATTTATGCATATGTAGAACTTCAGTCATGCTCCGAAGAATAGAGAGAAAACGGTTGACCTTTATAAAAACCAGTGTAAGTAGCTGCTTCGTCTTTTACTAAAAAATTTTTGTTTTTCGTTTGTTCAGAAATTTGTACAAGTGATCGTTGGAAAGAGTTTTTGTATTATATATTAATAATTTAAAATATTATATAATAGTAATAAATAAAAAAAATTTATAATTAAATTGCAAAAACTTGTGAAAACTTGCGAAAACCTGTAAAATGTTCAAAAAGCATGATTATGTAAATATAATAATTATTAATTGATATTATATCAGATATATATCGATTAATATCTATATTAGATATATATCGATTACTACCAGATATATATCGATTACTATCACTATCGATAGAAATCGGCAGGGGTGCTAGTAATCGATATATATCCACATGGTTAGTAATCGATATATATCTATATATAAAATTTGCTGATATAATATTAAGTTGTTCCTATAATTTTACTAACCTCTAGATAGTAGTAGTTCAAAAGTATCTTTAACTGCATGTAAGTTAATACTATAGTACAAGTTACTAAAGCATAGATGAATATCTAAATAGAACAAGTACTACTCTACTAAGTTTCTTGTCAAAAATAGTCGGTATATCCTGTTAGTATAGAATATAGTTACAAGGGTACAGAGATATAGATTTAGAAAGAATAGAACTAACTAATATATTGCTATTAATTCTTGGTAATATTAATAAAATTGGTAGTACAGTGCCCGCCGTAAGTATCCGACCCCCTATAACACAAAGAGAGGCAAGATAAAACTTTATTTTTTTTTTTTATTAAAAAATACATGATTCGTTTAGACTACTAATACATTGTGTAATCCCCATTGGCTTCAATTAAAGCCTCAACCCGCCTTTCCATACTACGGACTAATTTAGTAGCAAGTTCACAGGTTAATGCATTCCACTCTTTTACCAAACACGATTTTAATCCTGCAAGAGTTCTAATTTTTTTTCTTGCTATTTTAATTTTTAACAATCTCCAAACATTTTCAATAGGATTTTGGTCGGGGGAAACAGATGGCCATGGAAGAACCTTGACGTTGTTTTCTTCCTTCCAATCCTTTGACAAAGTTGCACAATGCTTCGAGTCGTTGTCTTCTTGCAAAATCCATTTATCCGAATTGGCCCCAAAAAGAAGCTCAGCAGACGGGAGGAGACCTTGTTCATATATCTTAACCATATATTTGGCATTCAAGTTGTGCTGAAAGTAAATCAGCTTGCCAAAGCCCGAAGACGAAAAACAACCCCACACGTTGAGCTTCAACGGATGCTTCACGGACCGCCATAATTTACGCCGCCCAGACCACTGCCAGGTTCTTGGATGCGGTTGATTCAAATGGAATGTACTTTCATCTGTAAATATTACCTGGTCCCAGTCGAAATCCTGATGATCTTTTGCCCATTTTAGCCGTTTCTCTTTGTGCTTCTCTGTGAGAAGTGGTTTGGAAAGTTTCGCCATATATTTTGCCCCACCTTCACGTAGACGCTTTTGAATAGTGCGTACACTAATGCTAACATTCCGTTTTTCCATTTCCTGTTGTATTTCAACAGCAGTTACATTTTCTTTGTCACTTGCAAGCTTAAGGATCTTTGCATCTTGCCGCGGAGTGGTGATCCGATTTCGACCAGGTTTTTGTTCATCATTTAAATTTTTTGTTTCCCCCCATTTTTTTACCCAATAAAGCGCAGTAGACTTACTACAGCCTACAATCTTTGCTGTAGCACCAAGCCCAAGCTTCGGACCTTTGGAATGATAGTGCAAAAAAATGATTTCATATCGCTTATGCAGCGGAAGAGGCATTTTAAAGGTTCAGAATTTGGGCGGAGAACATTGCTCTGGTAAATGGATAAATTGCCTGCAAATGGTAAGAATAATAAGCGTTTGAATAATTGTTTGTAATGAGAAAATTTTAAGGTTGTATGTACAATGCACGTGAAGTTACACCGGGTCAGATACTTACGGCAGGCACTGTAGAACAGAAAATTAAAAAGTTTAAAATAAATAATTTTATAGTAGATTACAAGTATAAAAACTAGATAGAACTATTTAATAGTACAATTGCCTCTTTTTAATCTGGTCTTCTATATACTGAACTTTTGAAATCTGAACTAAAACTTTTAGAACAAATTTTTTCTGGATATATCAAATTAACATAATAAATTTGCTATTCCAGATCTGAACTCAAGTTAATCAGTACATATAAATCTTTTATTTAAATAAATTTATCTTGTATAATATTACAAATAAAATTTATTCTATATAATTAATTAAACTAGTATTCTGATCTGGGTCAGATAATAGTAACCTGACAGATCAAATATTTAACCCAGGTTAAAATCCAGATCAGATAATAGTGATCTGATGGGTTAGATATTTAACCTGGACCATGACCCAGATCAGATAATAGTAATCTGACAGATCAGATATTTAATCCAGACAATAATTTGGATCAGATATTTAATTCAAACCATAATTCAGATTAGATAATAGAGGACCCGAACAATACATATAGAGGTTATATTGGCTTTAATATAAACTTTTTGAAAATTTTATCCACTTTTTATTAGAGCTAATTAACTTTATTTTATATATAAGCTTTAATATTTACTGTAAATAATTTTATCTGTTTAAAAATATAACAAATAACTTATATATTTTTTTTAAAAAAATATTTTTCTAAAGAAAAATTTTTTTTTAAAAAAATTTTTTTCAAAAAAATTTTTTATTTATTTATTTATTTGGTTATTAAATTTTAAATATAACCTATCTAAAATTTATAATTTTATCCATTTAAATAACATAACATTAAAGACTTTTATCCACTTTTAAATATAACCCTTGGCCAATAACCTCTTTTCAAATATAACATTTTAGTAAAAAAGCATCTTTTTTATCCAAAATTTCAATATAACCTTTATATATATTATTTGGGGTTCTGATAATAGTGCTCCAGTGGGTAATAAATACATAAATTAAAAAAATACAAAAATTAAAAAGTGCAAAAATTGGAAAAAATAGTATAAACCAGTTTTTTTTAAGTTTTTTTATATTTTATACAAAATATATTTATGTTATAGAGCAAATTTTCTTAATAATTTTTTTATCTTTTTTTTTTATTAGTAACTTTTTATATACTAAATTTCTATTAAAGTTTAGTTTAAAAAGAGAAATTTTATATTTTGGACTTTCTCTATACTAAACAAAATCTCTTGAAATGGCCTGTTCAAATTGGAGAGAGACAACTTTAAGTTATATAACTACTACTAAATAAAACTAAAGTGGATTATTAGATCTATAGCTCAGATTGAACCAATATTGTTAGAAATTTGCTTAAATATATAAAAACTAGAAATAAAAAAAAACTATATTAACCATTAGATAGTTTACTTAAATTAAACAACCAAAAGTAATATATATAGCTAGTTTTACTCTTATCCATGTAAAACTTCAAAATTAGTTATATAATATCCAAGCTTCAAAATGGGTACTTGAAAAAAAAACAACCAAACAACAACTACTATACTATACTTTATATGTTAGCTTCTACTAGCTATACAATATTACTATAGTACTTATATTTCACATATTTGATTTGAGTCATATATATTCAAATTACAAGTAATTATACTTTCTAATTACAACTTTAATTAGTAAATCATTTTTAAAAGGAAAAAATAATAAACCCTATAATAAACAAAATCAGCAATTTATATATTTTTTTTATAGTATAAAAATGAGACTTGTTTATATATACAGTCAGCCCTTTCAGAACTGGTATGCATAGTGAACGGGTTTAGTATTGTTAGTCGAAATTGTTTTGAACTATGTAGAAATATTTCAACTTTCAACATTTAGCATGTCAAAATTCTAAATTATTGTTGAAATTCTAAATTAATGTCAAAATACTAATAGTATCAAAATGCCTAAATAGTGTCAAAATGTCTAAATAGTATTGAAATTCTAAATTAATGCCAAAATACTAAATTAATGTCGAAATGCCTAAATAGTGTCGAAATGTCTAAATAGTATTGAAAATGTCTAAATAGTGTTGAAATGTCCGTCTAAATAGTTGAAATGTTGAAATATCTTCAAAATGTCTAAATAGTTAAAATATATATTATATTTATATATTTAGTCATACGTATATGTAATATTTATTTCGTCAAGCATTGACATTTATTTAAATCGTTAAGCATTTAGATATTAGCTATAATATATATAGATCAAGCATTTAGACATTTAGTTATATAATATTTATTTCATCAAGCATTTAGATATTTAGTCATAATATTCATTTCATCAAGCATTTAGGCATTTAGTCATATAATATTTATTTCGTCAAGTATTTAGACATTTAGTCAAATTTAGAATTTCGACATTTCGACAAAAAATAATGCAATGTCGAAATATATTTAGACACTTACCAATAAGTATTTAAATATTTAATTAAATGGTATATTTCGACAGCAACACTAGATGGGTTTAGTATCGGTTTTGAGAGGTAATCGGATTTGACAATTTCATATGAAATGCGGACGCACATCAACCAATCAAATTGCAATATTGAACAATTTCTGGGGCCTAATTGGAGCGGAAAACAGAATTACTTGTGCCCTTGAAGACCTGTGAACTGTTTAATCATATTAAATCATAGACGGAAAAATCCTAAGTTCAATATTCTGATCACGTGATCATTGTGAACGATCCCAACTGTATCAATTTTATGCGATATGATTGAATATATGTTAGGTGACTCCATCCAAAAATTGGAAATCTATATATAAAGGCTATCAGATATCAGAAATGGCAGGTTATCAGTTATTACTTATGGAACGGGTATGGTGGATTGATTTTTAACCGATTTTGGCAGGTTATCAGTTTTGATAGGAACAGTTCTAAGAGGGCCAACTGTAAAAGTTTTTTTTTATTAAATAACATTTCCATGTTGCTTAATTGAAAATTGTAGGCTAATTTTTGTAATTCTAATAGTAGTAAAATCATAAAAATTAGTTTGATAGATTATAATATAAGAGTATTTTTCAATTATTTACTATAGAGTTTTTCTTAAAAATTGAAGCACATAGCATTCCATTACTATATGAGGTGTCTTTAATTAAAAGGGCCCATTTTTACATATATTTTATTTTGAGATATTTGAGTTTTAATTATTTGTTTTGATTTTTGGTTTGATTTAGGATCAATCAAATTTCACGATATTGATTGGTTAAAGGCGACAGATGATTATTTAATAAACTCGTAATGCGTTGGCTCTACGCAGCCTCATGTTACTTTTCTTTTTACATTATCTTGATTTTTTATTATGTAAATTGACAATCATGTCAAAATTTATATGAATCTAACAAAAACTCATTTTTCAAAAAAATGTAAAAATGGGCCCTTTTAATTGAAGACACCCCATAAGATAACTAGTTACATGCCTACTAATCTTTACTATAAAATTTTTACTCTTTAACTGCAAACTACCCAAATATTACAAAAACTAAGAGTATATATATTTGTTAAGTCACAAACTAGTAAGAAAGCAAACAAATTAGAGGGCTTTTAGAAATCAGCTAATTTCTAGAGGGGTGGGGTCAACTGAAGTATTAGGTATAATTCTGCCAAAAATTCATAATTCTGGCCAAAGTTACAAAATTATTTTTGACCAAAATTATAAATTTATTAATAATATTTAATAATAATTTTTGATCTACTAGGCCAATTTTGATAATTTAACTACCAAAATAATTCTCCCAATAAGAGGATTCTAGCAAGCCCAAAATTATTAAAATCTAATCACTAAATTCTAAGATTAGAATAGATTTGTAATACAGTCAGACCTCTCTAAATGCATCCCCTAAATGCATAACCTCTTTAAATGCATATTAATTGTCTGGCCCATTGATGGGCTTAATAAATAAGTACATATTCTTTATTCTGCATATGCATACTATTTTTTTGGCCCATCTATATAAATCCCTCTATAAATGCATATCACGTGACCATGGGCCAATCAAATCAGGACTACATGTTATGATTTTGTATATCATATGACTTGCTTGAGATAATTTCATTACATGACTTATAAAAATAAGTGTTCTCTAAATGCATATCTCCTTAAATGCATACCTTAAAGCTGGTCCCATCGATATGCATTTAGAGAGGTCTGGCTGTACTATAAAAGTTTTATAATACTAAACTCAAACTCAATTATAAGTTTGGTCTGTGCTGGTCCAAGGTTTGCAAGCTAGTTTGAATTTGAATACATATATATGTATTTTTGAATACTGAACAAGTTTACTTAGAGCTAAAAGTTAGTATCAATTAGTAAATTTAGAGAATCATAGTATTTTGTTAATTTTATTAATAAAATTATTAAAAATCTCATTTTATATAAAGTTTTACTAATTGATTATAACTTCTTGCTAGTGTTCCTATGAATCTGAACTGAACTGAACTTAGGTCAAGTTCAGGTTCAGGTTCAGGTTCAGTATTGAACCTGAACCTGAATATTTTTTAAAACAAGTTCAGGTTCAGGTTCAGTATTGAACTTTTAGAACTGGTTCAGGTTCAGTTCAGGTTCAGTTTATAAGTTCATGAACATGTTCAGGTTCAGTCTGATGTTTATATGAACTATTGATTCTAGGTTTGGGTCCGGGTTTGGTCTGGTCCAGACCAGGCTCAAACTCTAAATTTAATTATTAAAACTTTATACTAAACTTAAACTTAATCATAAGTTTGTTTGGGCTAGTCCAAATTTTGCAAACTAGTTTGAGTCTAAATAAAAATATATGTATTTTTTGATACTGAACAAGTTTGCTTAGAGTGAGAAGTATAAATCAGTTAGTAAAATTTAGAGAATCATAGCATTTTGTAAAATTTTATTAATAAAATTATACAAATTTCTATTATTTTCTAAATTTTACTAATTGATCCTAATTTTTTGCACTAAGTAAACTTGTTTAGCACCAATAAATACATCATTTCGGTATATTTTATTTTATTTTCCTTAAAATTTGTGTCAAAGATGCTTAATTTTGAATTTTTGATTAAAATTTTCAAAATTAAGCATCTTTTCTTCAAATTTTAAAAAAAGTAAAATAAAATAAAATATGCCGATTTTGTGTATTTTTTGGTGCTGTACAAGTTTACTTAGTGCAAGAAATTAGGATCAATTAGTAAAATTTAAAGAATCATAGAAATTTGTATAATTTTATTATTAATAAAATTATACAAATTTCTATTATTTTCTAAATTTTACTAATTGATCCTAATTTTTTGCACTAAGTAAACTTGTTTAGCACCAATAAATACATCATTTCGGTATATTTTATTTTATTTTCCTTAAAATTTGCAACAAAAATGCTTGATTTTAAATTTTTGATAAAAATTTTTAAAATTAAGCATCTTTTCTTCAAATTTTAAGAAAAGTAAAATAAAATATGCCGATTTGATGTATTTTTTGGTGCTGTACAAGTTTACTTAGTGCAAGAAATTAGGATCAATTAGTAAAATTTAAAGAATCATAGAAATTTGTATAATTTTATTATTAATAAAATTATACAAATTTCTATTATTTTCTAAATTTTACTAATTGATCCTAATTTCTTGCACTAAGTAAACTTGTACAGCACCAAAAAATACATCAAATCGGCATATTTTATTTTACTTTTCTTAAAATTTGAAGAAAAGATGCTTAATTTTGAATTTTTGATAAAAATTTCCAAAATTAAGCATCTTTTCTTCAAATTTTAAAAAAAGTAAAATAAACTATGCCAATATGATGTATTTTTTGGTACTAAACAAGTTTACTTAGTGCAAGAAGTTATGAACAATTAGTAAAATTTAGAGGAATATAGAAATTTGTATAATTTTATTAATAAAATTATACAAATTTCTATGATTTTCTAAATTTTACTAATTGATTCTAACTTTGTGATTTAGATAAACATGTGCATATATTATGAACCTGAACATGTTCATGAACCTTGAACTAAACCTGAACTGAACTTTTTTTAAGTTCAGGTTCAGGTTCATGTTCAATAATTTTAAGTTCAGGTTCAGTTCAGTATTGAACTTTTAGAGCAGAATCAGGTTCAGGTTCAGGTTTATTGAACCTGAACCTGAACCTCTATTGAACTAAACTGAACTTCGGAACTCTACTTCTTGCATTAAGCAAATTTGTTTAGCACCAAAAATACATTAAATTAGCATATTTATTTTACTTTGCTTAATTTCGAAAATTTTTATCTTAAATTCAAAAATTAAGCATCTTTGACACATATTTTAAGGAAAATAAAATAGACCAATATGATATATTTTTTGGTACTAAACAAGTTTACTTAGATCAAAAAATTAGTTTCAATTAGTAAAATTTAAAGAATAATAGAAATTTGAATAATTTTATTAATAAAATATACAAATTTATATTATTCTCTAAATTTTACTAATTGATACCAACTTTTTGCTCTAAGTAAACTTGTTTAACACCAAAAAATACATTATATTAGTATATTTTATTTTATTTTCCTTAAAATTTGCAACAAAAATGCTTGATGTTAAATTTTTGATAAAAATTTTTAAAATTAAGCATCTTTTCTTCAAATTTTAAGAAAAATAAAATAAAATATGCTAATTTAATGTATTTTTGGTGCTGAACAAGTTTACTTAATGCAAGAAGTTATAATTAATTAGTAAAATTTTATGTAAAATAAGATTTTTAATAATTTTACTGTATTAATAAAATTATACAAATACTATGATTCTTTAAATTTACTAATTGATACTAACTTTTAGCTTTAAGTAAACTTGTTTAGCACCAAAAAATAAATCATATTAATATATTTTATTTTATTCTCCTTAAAAGTTGCATCATAGATACTTAATTTTGAACTTTTGATAAAATTTTCAAAATTAAGCATCCTTTCTTCAAATTTTAAGAGAAGTAAAATAAAATATGCTGTTTTGATATATTTTTTTGTATTAAACAAGTTTACTTAGTGCAAGAAGTTATAATCAATTAGTAAATTTTATATAAAATGAGATTTTTATTAAAATTATACAAAATACTATTGTTTTCTAAATGTTACTAATCAATTTATACTTCTTACTATAAGTAAACTTGTTTAGTATCCAAAAATATGTATATGTATATTCAAATTTAAACTAGCTTGCAAACCTTGGACCAGTCCAGACAAAAATTATAATTGAGTTTGAGTTTAGTATTACAAAAAACATTTGTATACACTTTAGTTGGGGTTAACTAGCTGGGCTAGGAGCTAGAAAAAATTATATTATAAATCAGAAAGCATAATATTTGATAATAGAAACTAAAATGTTAAGTTTCTGAAAGATTAGCAATAGTAATTGCACTGAAAATTACAGTAACAGACCAGGTAGTTATTGAACTAGTTTAATTATTCAGCTAGTAGTTTTCTGCCTGCTGCAGCAAACTAGCTGATCAAACTAACAGAATCAAGTACTTGTTCTATCCAAGGGGGACCATCCTTAGTTATACAAACTGCAGATTACTTACGAAAAGCTTCGATAAGTAATGACCAATCAAATTTTTGTTTTTTAAAAATAAAAAATAATTAAAAATGCGAAAAAATAAAAAATAAAAAATAAAAAAATTATAATAACTATAAAAATATTAAAATTTAAATTTAAATTAATTCTCTGAATGTTATTGAGACGTGCAAACATGCTTTTTTTTATTAATTCATTTATATATAACTAAATAAACAAAATTTTCATAATAAAAATTTTTGTATCTATATGATCAACTTATATCTAATTCAAAACCCATATATTTTACATAATCTCTCAATACAACCATTATAATTAGTAAAGATATTAATACAATTAATGCGTAGATAATTAACTTCGATTCTTATTACAACCTAAACAATATAAAAAAAATTTATATAGTTATTTATCTATAATTTACTATATAATTGAAATATTTCTAAGTATATAATATATGGGGTGTTCCAAGTTAAAAGGGCCCATTTTTACAATTTTTTGAAAAATGAGTTTTCGTTAGAATCACATAAATTTTGACATGATTGACTTTTTTTAATTATAAATAAAAGTCAATTTGCATAACAAAAAATCAAGATAATGTAAAAAGAAAAATTACATAAAGCTGCATAGAGCCAACATGTCACAAGATTATCCAATAGTCATCTGTAGAGATGTGCAAATGCATTATGTATTCAATGTTGCATGCTATATAATGCAGCATAATGCAATGCAGGCTACCTAAAATTTCAAAATGTACATAGAAATTATTATATAATTTGATTCAAAAATTTTTAACTATAGCAATAAAATTATTATTTTGTGTATATATGTTATAGTGTATACTTGTATTACTACTTGTTTTGTTTATTTTCATCACTACCAATCTAATATTTATTGGTGTTTCTGGGGCTCTATAGCAGTTTTACGGCATTGTATTAGACCTACAATATTCTTATAGTGGTCTTTTATATTATAGTACTCTCATGGTGGTAGTTCTACAGTCTTGCAGTAGTTTTACTATATTTTCTTTTGTACTATTAATTCTAATCTTATTTTGTACTTTAAAAATATAATTTAAATCATTTATATCATTATTTATAATTTGTATTTTTAAATTTGCATAATAATATTTTTTGGCTATTTTTTATATATTATGCAGAATAGCATAATGCATCATGCAGCATAATGCTGCATTATGCAATGCAAGATCAAAAAAACATGCATTCGCACATCTCTAGTCATCTGCCGTCTTTAACCAACCAAAATTGTGAAATTTGATTAATCCCGAATCAGTCCGAAAAATTAAAACAAATAATTAAACTCAAATATCTCAAAATAAAATATATGTAAAAATGTGCCCTTTTAACTTGGAGCACCTCATATATAATAATAATTAAATAAACTTAAATAAGCTTGTATACTACCTTACCTTTACTAAATCGTTACCTCTTGGTTTTACTTTTTTTTCTTCGTTTTATATACAAAATTTAGTTAAAATAGTGGTTTTATACTTTGAACTATATACTTTTTAAACGTAACTTTACTAAGAGGTAGCGACATAACAGTGTAGGATTAACTGGAATTAAAAAAATATGTTGTAGTGCAGCTCGAATACTTCAAGTTTGCTTAGAAGACTTTTTGTCTTTATAGCAGGATTAAGTTACGTGAGCTTCCTAAAAAAGTATTGTAAAACAATATAAAAAAAGCTTTTATCAATTGTGTAACTGATCTACAAATGATGGGACAGTCCCAACAACCCTAGCATTCCCCCAAAAAAATGTAGGATGCAAGTTAGGTAACACAGATAAAAATCATTTCAATTAGAAGTTACACAATTTAATTATTTATATATATTAAAGTAAATATAGTACTAATAACACATACAAATTTTTCTGAATATAATATATATTAATTAATTTCAATAAAAATTTCAAGAATTTGAGTATTTTAAATTGCATTTCTATTTATAAACCGAGTTAAATTAACAATAAATTTCTAAGCACTTATTATGATTTCATTTACTATATATATAATGAGAATAAAAAAATTTAATAAAAAAACAAAGTTATTTTGAATATAACTTATACACTTACTCATACAACTAAACTGTCTTTCAATATTATCACTGCCCTTTACATTTATAACTATAATGGTATTTGCTTTGCATAAATACCAAAATAGTTTATGAGTAAATTATCTCTACTTTCACGAAGTAATTCATATTATTATATCAATCTATAATGCATATTCTCTTCGCTAATCATAGTTGAAATAGCTCAGTTTACCTAGTTGGTAATTTAATTTTAAAATAATGCAAGGTAGTATAATTGTTGAAATAACTTTATTATTAGGTGACAAAATACTTTTATTCAGATCTTTTCAAAGCTTTTTCAAGTGATGCAATAATATATAAGTTGTAATATCTTTATTAGACATTTAAAAAGTAACAGATATGAAGTAAGCTATTTCAACGTGACTATAATACTGTATAAAATATGATGCAAAAAATTTCTAATGATATATTTGTGCCGTGATTCAAATTTAAGTAATACAGAATTACTTTTTATTTTTAAAATCGATATTTAATTTTTTTTTTTGTATTTACTGAATAGCAAATTGTACTTGAAGGCAACAATCTATATCCTGTTCAGATTCCTGTTCAGATCTCTATTCAGATATTGATAAACAAGTTCAGTAAAATACTATTACTATAGATTATAAAAAATTTTTTGTTATTAATTAAACCTGACTTTTTTCAATCCCAATATAATGTATTGCGATTTAAATCCTTGAATGTTCTTGGCATTGTGTGTCAATTTTCAAGAGTTCAATGTTAGCAATCATATTTTTAAGCGGTTTAAAATTTGAATAAACATTTTGTAGCCATAAATGACTTTTAGGTTTCTCACGTGATTGCTCAAGCAGGTTTTTAGCCTGTAAATACACGTAGAAATTTATAAATACATTCATAGCTATAACAACCATTTATATAAAAATTTACCTTATCTAATATGTTGGTTAAGTGATTCAAATTTTGATCATAAACCTCTTGTTCATTATTATCTTCTATTGCATATTCCTTTTCGTATTCAATAATTGACTCTTTAATTATTGAAATTTCTAAAGCTTTAGAATTGTGATGATAAAATGGGTTTATAAATTCGCCTTCATATGTAGCAATTAATGGATAATTTTCATTACGCTAAATCTGTAAATTTATAAAAAATCAATTAAATAATAATAAATAAAATAATAATAAAGCATAATTATAGATATAATACCTGTTTAAAAAAATCAATATTCATTTTATTAACTGAGTTAACCAAATGTTTGCATAGAAAAAATCTACTATTAATATATGAAGGACATGTATATGTCCATTGGCTAAGGTTTGTAAAATACATTTTTTTTGTATTTGACATTTTTTTTAAGACTTTTCCATTCATGCTTAAATTCCTTTCTCTGTGGTACTATGTAACGACCTTGTTGCAATAAATGAAGTCGGTACAATTGTTGATTAATAACCCTTGTTACTAAAATAAAGCATAGGTGATCAATTTGCGGCTTATGAAATTTATAAAGATGATCATGTTTAATATGTCGCCAATGTGACTCCATGATCATTGTTGTTCTAATATGGCTAATTTTATCATCTGCAGCTCGTGCCCACAATAACCATCTTTTTAAACAGTACCAATTATTCCAAAAATATATCCAAAGGTCAATTAAATTGGTTTTCTTGCAAAAAGAAACTCTTTAATGCATTCTTCCTATATAGCTTGTGAGCTAATATAATATTCACTATTTAATTTTGGTAGCAACATGTGTCGATTATAGTGAATTTCAACAAGATTGATAACCTGTTTTCTAAGATTCAACAGACAAAAATTATGCATTGCATTATCATTCAACTTTTTCCAGTAAGGATCAACAGCAGAACATTCTTTATGTGCATCAATCGGATTATATGAATAGTTAGAAATTGACTGACTTGAAACTATTCTTGTTTTATTGCCCATAAAACATGCCAATAGCATAACTGCAATCGTGTATTCGGCTATACTTTCAGAGTTGCATTAATTTCACTAAAGTCTTTATCCATTAAAATAAAAGGAATATTTATTAATTGTCGATTTTTTAATTCGTTCATTCATTTAATTAAAATTTCTGTAATATTTCGACCTTTTCCTGTAGCAATTAGAAGATAACTTATTGGGAAGCCTGTTCTATCAATTACATCTATAATTGTATATAATTTTTATCCCAATTTATTCATTCTATAGATTGCATTGATTTGAATTGCTTCAAAATTATTGTCGCAAATAATCGTGAAATCGGATGATAGTGAAATTTGGGGGTCTCAATTTGAAAATATAAACCCTACCAAAATCTACCTATACTCTTTTATTAATAACCCTAACCCTAAATCCTAATTCAACGATAAAAAAAATTTAAAAAAAAAGGTCCTAAAAATTTTTAAAAATCGTACATAAAATATATTCAAATTTCACCATCATCCAATTTTATGATCATCTGTGACAATTATTATGTGGAAGCTTATAAAAAAGCGCAGTAAGAAAACCAAGAGCTGGCATTGGAACAGTTGTATCAATAATAATTTCTTGATTAAGCTCAGTCAATAAAATTTTTGCTGATAAAAAAGGATTAGAATCACGATGATACAATTTTTAAGATTCTTTGGACCACCAAAAATATGTTTGCTGAACCGTGAGATTTTTGTATCCTTTGATCTGTTTTTCTTTAATTTGTCAATGTAATTCTGGAACCAGATAATTTATATTAAGCTTAATGAATTCTTGAATTTCTAAAGTGGTTGTTATATGAATTGGACATGGGTGTAACAGTAAATATGAATATTTAATCTTGATCAAATTTAAAGCTTCTACAATCTCAATCTTGATAACCCCTTCACAATTATATCATTCAATTTGTACTGGGGTATCTCTATGAACTTCAGAATTTGAATGTTTTACTTGACGTTTTGCTCAATTAATATGGCAATTGCAATGATAAACAACCATCAATGAATTTTTTTTTGGTTTTTATCTTTATAAATCCATCTATAGCCATCTCCTTCCTCAACAGATTTTACTATGCAACGGGCAATCTCTAGGTAAAGTTTTTCATCATTATTACTAAAATTTTCTTTGCTATCTCTTTCTAAAGCCGTAGATAAAAGAGGACAATTCAACATTAAAGTCAACAACTATTTCTGTATTATCACCTTCATAAAATTCATTAGTGTCATCCAGAGAAATTAATGAATTATAGATAAATTCAACAATGTTTAAGTAAGTAATTGTAATTTCATATTCTTGTTTCTGACTTTTATTGATTCATGAGATCTTTCGTTTATCTCTACATAATTGATACCAACTTATAATATTTTTGTTGTCATTGAAAAATTCTTTAATTTTTTTGTATTTATGTTAATTTATACACTTTTTTTGAGATAGAAGGTTGACACTGTTATTAGTGTTAGCCATTATTAAATGGGTGTAAAAAATTACTAGTGCAAGTAAAAAAAATTACTAGTGTAAGTAAACAATCAATTTTTTATATAGTGGTGAAACAATTACATTATATTTTGAGCATCGGAGATTCAAAATATAGTCATATGGTATCCAAATTATATAAATTTTTTAGATACCAGTGAGATTTGAATTTAAAACATTACAATTAAAAGGAATATTTAATCTAAATTCTAGTAAGTGTATTTCAAATTTCTCTCAATAACACTATATTACAATTATGTTTTATACTAATTAAAAACAATTAATGCTAAAATACTGTATCGCTTCTTATTGAACTAAACCCATTATTTGAGTATACTACTTATACAATATATCTCTAATGATTTTACAGTAAAGTATATTAATATTATGACTTAGATAAAAATTTTATAATCTCACATATGAATTGTTCTTATAAGAAATGTAAGACGTCAATTTTGAAAAAATATAATTGGCCAAGTTAAAATTAACTTTTTTTTTTAAAAAAAATGAATAATAGTAATAAAGTCAAGTTATATAAGTTGTATATTATATGTTCAAAGATTTGGCACATCTTATGTAAGTTTTTAAAAATAGCAATAAGATTTTAATTTTTATCATTTCATATTAAATGCATACAGTACAAGAAATCTATATTATAAGAATGGAATATAAATATTGAAATCAAATATATTGATATATTTCCTAAATTATCAACAAAGTGTATATTTAAAAACTTTATTAAAATAAAAAATTATTTGATTTTAATATGCTATTAGATTGTGCATTATACTATATAAACTAATTTTGATTGGCATAATTTAAATAATCAAGTTACAATTTCTTAAATTATCAACCTCAAATAAAATTAGATTTCAGATTTTTTGTACTATACGTTATATTTATTGTGACACAGGTTAAGCTGTGCAAATTTAGTTATATAATTCCATACAACTAGGCTAATGCGTAGCATTATATGTCCGGAGCTCATCATATGATATTCATCATATTACACAAATGTGTTAATATGCATATGTTGGTAACATTAAAAGCACAAATATAGACATGCGTGGGGACAGACAAAAAATTTCCAAATTCCATTTCTGATAAGATTTACATTATATATATGCAAGTTAGAGTTTGGAACCGGTTTTATTTCTAAAAACCGGTTGTACTATATTTGAAAAAATCAACTCGGGTTGAACTCGGATTTGGTACACAACCGGTTATCCGATTTATAAAATAAAACCGAATTTAAAACTAAAACCGGGTTTATTATACAATCCGGTTAATATCAAAAAAAGTATCGCAAATACCTGAAAAAAGGTGTAAATTTTAAACAAAAAAAAAGTACAAAACGTAGGTGTAAATTCGCATATCCCATTCAATTCCAAAAATTCAATGATATTTGAGTACTGATAATCACTCATCATATCTTATATTTACCTGGTTGTGTTCATACATCCAGATTGAGTTCATACCCAGGTTGAATATTCTTCAATTTAGACCCGGATTTATTAACAATTCAGGAGACCCGAATTTGAAACCGGGTTGATATATCCGGTTCCAATCTCTAATGCAAGTATATCAAAAAAGTAAAATTTGTCAAGATTTTTACAATTGAAGCACATCAGGAAGGTAATTTTTGTATTACTTCGCATAGAAACTTAGAGTCTGTCGCTACGCTCCGGCTAATAACTTTATTGTACGGGTCTGACATAACAACTCATGCGCTATTTTCACTCAATAAAAACAATTTAATATTATTGTCGAATTATCTAATACACACATTGTATAACAGCGTAAATAAAAAAGAATCTACATTAGCAAATTTATATATGCAAAATATTTCGAAAGAAATTGCGATATGCAATATCTTTCGAAATATTTCGAAATAATTTCGAAATTTTTCGATATCGAAATATTTCGAAATATTGCGAAAATATTAAGTAATATTTGAAAACACAAAATAATATTAAATAATTTCTAAATAATATACTGTAGACCTACAAAAAAGTGATTCTATCAATACTTTCCATATTTAATTTCTGATAACCTGCCATCTTCTGAAACAAATGATCATGTTCCGGGTACATTCAATGTACCCGGAACATGACATGTTCATATAATTCCACGCTTTGATAAATCTAATGATTATTTAGTTAATAAGTATATCTTCTAATAAAATTAAATCAGTATAGAAACCTTTAAAAATAGTTCGAAATGTTTCGCATTAATTAAATACATATAAAATTCTATAGAGTAAAAACCTGTAAATTTAAAGTTCAGTATATTAAATTATTTAAAAGACGATATTAAGTAAAAAAATTTAAGGGCTAAAAAATAAACATTATGCAAAATATTTCGCATGTTTTCGAATAAACTTAAAATAATTCAGAACGCTTATTTTATAAAACATTTCAAATTATTTTAGAATAATTCGAAAATTATAACATAATTTTGCAAGGAATTTTTTTTTTATGACATAAAACTTAATAAAAGTAAATATTTTCATGTGATAAAATATTAGAATAAATCGCTATGATATTCATAGTACTAAACTAATTCGAACTAATTCGAATTGATTAAACTTTGACAAAATTAAAGTATTAATTATATTAAGACAAATGAAAAAATATATATTAAATAAATCAAAATAATAATATTATAAATATAAAATTAACTATAACATAAAAAAGAATAAAAAATAAAAAATAGATAAAAACGTATAAAATAAAAAATAAGATATATATATAAAGTAAAATAAAAATATCTTCATTTTTCTGAAGAGTTCGCATTCTTGCAAATTCAGAAATTGCAAAAGGTTCTTGCAAAATGCCAAAAAAGTCGCGAAGTGCCAAAAAAGTCTGGGTTGGTTTTCTTGCAAAGTGCCAGAAAGTAAGGGTTCTGTTCTCGCAAAGTGCCGAAATAAAATAAATTAATAAAAAAAATTTTAAAAATAAACCAAAAAAAAACAAAAACAAAAAACACGAAACGAAAAAATAAATAAAGCGAAACCTTGCAAGAACTTGCAAAAACTTACATGATCTTTATAATTTGTCTGCACCTATTTATCTACAGCAGACTTTAACTAATTCTCATAAGGATAAATCGCTACTTGGATAATTTCTTTTGCAAAAAACTTGCAATACTTGCGAAAACTTGTGCACATTTCTCTAAAGAAGCATTCCCGAAAATTAAGAAATTGCTGGGGAAATCAGTTGTGTGTTCTTGAAAGTTTCAGAAGTCGTAGTTGGCATTCGCAAGGTTTCGAAAGTTTTTTGTTTTTCTTGTAAAGTGCCGAAATAAAAATAAAATAAAAAATTAAAAAATAAATACAAAAGATCTAATCTGATCTTGTAGTCAAAATTTGATCTACTGATCTAGCTTGGTTTTCTTGTCCTAAAATATTTTGAAAGTGGTTCGAAATATTTTGAAATATTTCGAAATTACTTTCGTAATATTTCGAAAATTTGATATTTCGAAATATATCGAAATATAATACGTAATATTTATTTTCAAGATAGTTCTAATGTATTCAAATTATTTCGCATATATCAAGTTCTTTAATTATTTCTTATTAACTACAAATGAATTTAAATATATTCGCTTTATCTAAAGTAATCAATTTTTTATATTACTTATATAACTTTCAGTATTATAATTTATAATTTCGTTAAACCAGTATTGTTATAGATAATACAAAAATAATACCATATGGTATTATTTTTGTATAAATAAAATTCAACCTATTTTTATATAATTTAAAGTTATTTAATATATTAAATACATTAAAAAAATCTCGCTATTCTCGTTTAATGTTTTTAATAACTCCTGATTACTTCGAAGTAAATTTGATGTTAAAACAATGCGACTTCCTTAAATGTATTAGCCCCTATCAAACTATAACCTTTTATTACTATATTTAGGATAAGCG